>CAKNYM010044288.1:79905-117691 GCA_932195095.1 Andricus curvator | reverse complement strand
ATAATATAATATAATATAATATAATATAATATAATATGGGCTCATAATTAGGTAATAATAGCTGCTGTTCACTGATCATTTAAACAAGTTTCATAAACAAATATACATTTCAACCATTTTTTCATGAATAGAAGTCATTTTTTAGCGGAATTAACTCTAATAGTCTTGCCAAAGACGCCTTTTGCTGTTATATTTTTCCTAGTGATAGAACTGTTGATTATATTTAAACAATTTCAATAAACAAATGCATATTCTTACAGTTTTTGCGTAAATAATTTTAATTTTTCTTGCGGAATCAACTTCAAATGCCTTGCCTTCAAATCCTTGCTGTTATATTTTTTATGGTGACAAAAAATGTTAATTATATAAAAAAATTCTCATAAACAGATGCATATTTTGACAATTTTTTCATGTATAGGCTTAATTTTTGTCCAAAGAATTAATAGCTTCTATTAATTTGAATGAATAATATGACAGTAAGGAGTATTTGGCAAGACAGTTCGAGTTGATTTGGCAAAAAAGTGAAGACTTCGTGAAAAAATAGTCAAAATGTGAATTTGTTTATAAAAATTGTTTAAATAGTATAGGTAAGTCACAGACAATATTAAATTAATTTAAATAGATAGATTTTAGACAGATAATAATCATTGCGAGTCACGAAAAATGACTTGTTCATTAGTTAGTTTATAATATTATAAACAATTTTTTTCTTACTCTATCCCAATGAAAATTATTTTTAGTTCGTTATTACATTGATTAATGACCTGTTTAGAAAATTTGAAAATCTTAAAAGAAATGGTATCACTGAAAAGTTAGACAAAAAAAAGTTTAAAGTGCTTTTTTAAGTGCTTTTGGCAATTAGAAGAATCGTCCGTTCAAGTTAACAATACGACTTTCTCATTCTAATAAGATAAAGCTTCCGTCAAAAGTATTTCATAGTGCTCCGCACTTAAATGTTTAAATAATTAAAATAATTTCTACGTTTAACCGTTTGGATATTTAATTTGTAAAAAGTCCATTCGTTTGAACTTTCCATAATTTTTTAATTCTTTTTTTGTTATTTAAACAAACTTCAGTTCGTGGCCTAAAATGTTACGTCATCCGAGAAACACACTTTGTGTGGTCCGAATTCAAAAGTGTTTAGTCCGAAATCATAAAGTGAAGTGGAAAACTAATTTTATTTTCTAAGCAAAATTTTCAGTTTTTTAATCTATTATTTTAAAAGTATTAAAAATGAACTTCAATGTTTATTTAAACTATTATTTTTTAGTTTATGAATTATCAACAATTTTACTTATACAACGCAGGCTTCACAGTCTTTCCCTTATTAGGCTCTTTTCCTCTTTTTGTCGTTTTTACATTTAAATGCGAACTGAATTAATAGAGACCAACAAGAGAATCAAACTACTTTTTGGTTGAGTATTCTACTATTGTATTTTTCGTTGAGAATTAATATTTTTTGGTTGAAAATTCAAATGTTTTCTTAGAAATTCGTCCTTTTTTTGTGAAAATTAACTTTTTTGTTAAAAATGTAACTATTCAATTTTTTATTTAAAATTTTGTTCAGTTGAAAATTCAACTATTGATTAGCTTAGAGTTGAACTATTTTGTACAAAATGGAATTTTTTCGGATGAAGATTTAATATTTTAGTTGAAAATTCATTTTCTTTGTTGAAAACGTAACTATTGTTATGAA
Organism: Andricus curvator; assembly: GCA_932195095.1. Lineage (NCBI taxonomy): Eukaryota > Metazoa > Arthropoda > Insecta > Hymenoptera > Cynipidae > Andricus > Andricus curvator. The sequence goes on along the minus strand of CAKNYM010044288.1, from coordinate 115,995 downwards.
CATTCCTTCTTTTTTTTTTTGGTTGAAAATTAATATTTTTGATTGAAAATGTAACTATTGCATTTATTGTTGAAAATTTATCTTTTTTAGTTGGCAATTGATCTTCTATGTTGAAAACGTAACTGTTGTTATGAATATTCCTTCTTTTTTTTTGGTTGGAAATTAATCTTTTTGGTTGTAAATGCAACTATTGCATTTATTATTGAAAATTTATGTTTTGTGGAAAATTCAACTACTTGGTTCAAAGTTGATGTTATTTGTTAAAAATTAATTTTGTTGTTGTTGAAGATTCATCATTTTAGTTAAAAATTGAGCTCTTTTGGTAACAAATGTAACTATTTTGTTGAGAATGTGTTCACATTTTTTGTTAAAAATTTATCTATTTTGGTTGAAAATTAAAATATTTGGTTAAAAGTTGAATAATTTGTTAAAAATTAGTGTTTTTGGTTAAAAATTCATCTTTTTGATGGAAAATGTAACTATTTTGTTGAAAATTAGTTTTGTTGTTGTTAAAAATTACCTTTTTAATTGGAAATTTCACAATTCCATTTTTGCTAGAAAATTTACCTTTTTTTAGTTGAAAATTCAACTACTTGGTTTAAAGTTAAACTGCATTGTTAAAAATTGAATTTTTTCGTTTAAAGATTCATCATTTTAGTTGAAAATTCCTTCTTTTTGTTTGGTTGAAAATTAATCTTTTTTGGTGAAAATTTAACTATTCAATTTTTTTGTTGAAAATGTATCCTGTTTAGTCGAAAATTCAACTACATGGTTTGAAGTTAAACTTCTTTGTTAAAAATTATTTTTTTGGGTCATTTTATCTGAAAATTGAACTCTTTCGGTAACAAATATTTTGTTAAAAGTGCGTTCTTTTTCTTGGTTGAAATATCAATTAGTACATTTTTCGTTTAAAATGCTTTTTTTTTGGGTTAAAAATTCAACTACTTGGTTGAATGTTGAACTTTGTTGAAAATGAATGTTTTTGGTTGAAGATTCATCTCTTTGGTTGAAAATGTAACTGTTTTATTGAAAATTATTTTTTTTTTTGTAAAAATGAACTTTTTAGATAAAAATGTTACTATTCCGGTTTTGTTGTAAAATTGATCTTTTTTAGTTGAAAATTCGTCGTTTTGGTTTGAAAATTCATCTCTTTTCGTCGAAAATTAATTTTTGTTGGTTAACAATGCAACCGTTTTATTAAAATTAATCGGGTTTGGTTGACGATTTTACTATTTTCATGTAAATTTGTTTTTTTCTTGGTGAAAAATTAACTTTTTTGACTTAAAATTCAACTGTTCGATTTTGTGTAAAAAAAATCTTTTTATTTGAAAATTCATTAGGTTGTGAAAAATTTGAATTTTTGTAGAAACTGGAAATTTTAGAAATTTAAAGCGTTTTAAATTGATCTTAATATAGTACCCACATTAATCTTATTTAAAAGAATTTATTCTCATATTTTTGTTAAGAACCTCCTTATTTATCCTGTTTTAGAGCACATTTTAACACATTTTAAGCCGAGGGGTCGACCACTCTGATTTTTCGTGTACCAGGAATATATTCCCTAAAGAATATTCGGGAATATACAGAATATATCGGAATATTTGGGAATACAAAGAATATGGAGAATATGAGAATATGTAGGAATGTGAGGAAATACGAAGGAATAAGAGAGAATATGTATCTCGTTATGTATATTAAATTACATATATATACATTCTCGCCCCTTCCTTCAAACACGATAATTTTTTTTTATTTATGTTAATTTTGAGGCCTATGTTCTTCATGCTTATATTCAGTTTGCTCAACATTCTTAACAAATCTTCGATTGACTCTGCCCTAACAACCTTATCATCCGCAAACGCTAACCCACGTACCCTCACTGTCCCGAGATCGACAAATAATCATAAATTCACGAAATAATAATGAATGAATAAACAAATAAATTAATAAACAAATAAATAAGGGAACTTAGGGAACGAAATTACATATAAAATATAAACTCTGTTAATTAAATAAACGTGGAAGCTTGATGAAATTAGTTTTAGAAAATTAAATGTGTTAATAACAATAAGGGTTTAGTTACAATTTTAGTACAATTTAGTACAATGTTATAATATCTTCAGTGCCTGAAATGTTGCGAAGTCCGACACACTTTGTGTATTCTATTACTATTATTCTTTAGTCTATAAATTATCAAAATTACTATTTTTTCGGGTTTCACTTAAATGCGAACTGAATTACTAGAACTATTCTACAATTTAATTGAAATTTTCTTCCTTCTTGGCTGAAAACTTTTTCTTTGGTTGAAAATCCAACCATTTTGTGGAAAATTCGTCTTTTTGGTTTTAAAATTCTTCTCTTTATGTAGAAATTTAATTTATTTTAGTGAAAAATGGTAAAAAATAATCTGTTTAAGTTGAAAATTAATTTTGTCGTTGGCAAATCACATTTTCTAGTTAAAAAATCAACTGTTACCTAGGAAATTCTTATTTTTCACTCAAAAATTTAACAATATGGTAGACAATTCCATAATTTGGTAGCAAGGTCTACAAGTTGGTAGAAAACTTAACTATATGGTCGAAAGTTTAACTACTTTATTAAAAAGCTCATTTTTATAGTTGAAGATTCATAATTTTAGTTAAAAATTAATTTATTTAGTTAAAAATTTAATTATCTTGTTGAAAATTCTTCTTTTTTTTTTGGCTGAAAATTATTTTTTTACTGAAATTTTAACTATTACATTTTTTGTAAAAAATTCATCTTTGTTAGTTGAAAATTCAGCTATTTGGTGGAAAATTAGTTGATGTATTTTGTAGAAAATTCTTCTTTTTTGGTAGAAAATCCATTTTTTTTTGTTATAAATGCAATTGTTTGGTTGAAAATTCGACTTTTTTTGGTTAAATTCAACTGTTTTTGATTTAACATTAAAGTATTTTTTTGTTAAAATATCTACTATTATATTTAAAAAAATTAATCTTATGTTGAAAAATCAACATTAACTGTTTTGTACAAAGCTCGTCTTTCTGGCTTGAAAATTCAATATTTTGGATGAAGTATTTTTTCTTTATTGTCTGGAAAATCTTTCTTGTTCATCTTTTTTTCAATTCAACGGTTTTTGATTTAGAATAAAAATCTTTTCGTGGTTAAAATATTAACTATTACATTTTTTGTTGACAATTCATCTTGTTTCTTTAGATATTCAACTAGGTAATTTATACACGAGCCTTTAAATTAGATTAGACCATTTAAAAGTTAAGCAATAAAACTTTATTAAGTTGAAAAAAAGATATGTAAAATTAAATAATATCAATTTAGAAGACCTAACAATTCCACGTCATAATCGGTCATAATAAAACAATAAACAATTTCAAAATTAAAGTAATAATATATATTAAAACTTAAACAATTCTGAATTTGAAGTATTTTGAACTAACAATCTAAAATTAGTTATCTGAAGTAAATAACTTTTAAACTTGTATGAATGACAAGTAAATTATTATTCAATTTATGTGCAATTTATAATAGTTGCATAATAATTGCAAAGGCACCAGCTACAAAGCTATACAAATACAATCTGTGAAGGGAAGGGAAGGAATATAATATTTCAGAATATTTGTGTATATTTAGGAATACTTCGGAATATGTGGGAATATTAAGGAGTATGAGGGAATATTTCGGAATATAAAGAATATCAAGAATATTTGGGAATATGAAGAATATCAAGAATATCTGGGAATATTGAAAGAATATATGGGAATATGTAGTGAGTGTACCAGGAATATCTTTTGCTGGATAGGATGATTCGAAAAATAACTGATAAGTCTATTTGAAGAAGTCGGTTTTTGAACCCAATTCGCAATGATGCGATTATCATTCCTAATTAGTGTCAAATCTAAAAAAATTAATACGATTGTTGTCCTGTAATTCATAAGCGAATTTTAAATTTTTATCATAGGAATTTAAAATATTGATAATAGAATCAACATGTTCCCTATGTATACATAAAATGGTATCATCTACGTACCGATAATAAAAAGTTGGAGTGTAATTGTGGATAGTTTTAAATTTTTGTAAACACGAACTTTCTAAATCATCCATCACAATATCCGAGAACAATGGTGAGATGGGTGAAACCATAGGTGTGCCGAATATTTGTTGATAGAAATCATTATCAAAACTAAAAAAGGTGTTTTCATACAAAAATTTGGTACAAAAAATGATATCTGTGAAAGGAATTTTACAATTTTGATTAATATCAACAAACCTTCTATCTAAACTATCGAGAACTAAATTGCAAGGAACGTTGGTAAATAACGAACTGACATCAAGTGAAAGAAAAAGATAGTCATCATCTAATGTAACTTGATACCACGTTTTAAATCATCGTAAATTTTTTTTGCTAAAAAATGTGTAGGACTGTTAACTAACGAAATGATCGGATGGAGTGGAACATCTTTTTTATGGATTTTCGGAAGTCTGTAACATTTCGCTAAAACAGTGTCAGTCAAAGTAAGATCATTTTTATGATAAATACGATACAGAAATTTGTTATCATTCAAATTTTTGAGAATTTTAGAAGTATTCTGTTGAAGTGATTTTAGTTGGTTGGTTTTTAATTTTTTGTAGGTAGAAGTGTCAGATAAAAGCCTATGCATCATCGAATAGTAGTCAGATTTTGTAAGACACACCGTAAGATTGCCTTCATCAGCATTAGTAAAAAGAATTTCTGGATTATTTTTCACAAACATCCTGGAAGTTTTCATTTTTTTAGCAAAAATTCTGTCTTCTTTAGAAATGTGAACCTTATTTTCTTTCAAAGCATTACTAATATTGTGTGCCACTTTTTCCCTAATTTGATTTTTAATATCATTGTTAATTTTTAAACATTGAAGAGTAGTTTCTAAATCTTAAATAGTGTCAATGACTTCTTGTTTTGAAATTTTAGACGGAACACTGTGTTTTGGACCTAAAGATACAATATCAACAACCTCATTCGGTATTTGAACGTCTGTTAAATTTGAAAACCAACCGTCTTTATTGTTATTGTCATGATTCTGTGTCTTCGGCGATAAAGATTCAAATTTTTTCTTGTGCAAATCATTCAGCTTTTTTTAATAGTTTGGAATTTTTTTCGGAAAGTCGAAAGAATTCCTGCGTAATGATATCATTCAAGTTAGAATCTAGAATTAGTTTTTTTATTGTAACTAATGACTTTTGTAAAAAATTTATATGAAAATTAATGTCACGAATAGACAGTTTTAAGAGTCTCCAAGCATAATGATTATTTAAATTGTTGAAATTTTTTTTGCAAGTTTTACTATAAAACGAAACACTTTTTCTTTGTCGGTCATTAAAATTAGAGAAATGATAAGGAACTAAATCGTTACTTCTGCATCTCAGTAAAAATTTTCATAGTGTGAAATCCATACTGCTGGTTGATGAATTTGAAAAAACTTTTCTTCGGTGTAGTGCTTGTTTTTTTTCTATTTAAATATAGCCTGATGAGGTCGGCAAATCAAGCCGACAAAACGTCGCATAGATAAAAAAAAAAATATTTTTTTTGTCTTTTTTACTCTCGAAAGATCGAGCAATACCTTGCTTCCTTACTATACTATGATGGAGAGTGATAAACCAACTCCTATTAAAAAAAAGAAGTTGAAAACGATGAAAAGTTTAACCGAATGAACTTTTCTAAAGGTGAATGTCTAAACGGTTAATCGTAGGAATTATTTGAATTGTTTAAACGTTTAATGGTCAAACAAGGACACATGTATTTCCACTTTTGAGTTGGTTTTCGATGGGCATAATAATAAGCAATGTAAAATAACGGAAGGGAATAGAGGGAAGTATAGGGAAAGGGTAGGAAATTGCTAAATGGTAATATGAAGAATGAAGATATTTAAGAGAGTGGGTCGTTTTAGCTGGCGTTACTCACAGTTTGCTTGGGTGCGTGATCCCCATGATCTCCGGGAATTCCAGGTGGTCCCGGATTCTCCCGGGCAGCTTTCATGCTTTCTGCTATTTTCTGAAAGCGATTCTTTCTCATCTGGATCCTCTTCGCCATGTACCCGACTGTGGCGTATTCTGCGGGAGGAAATATCACATTAATCATGGTCATGTACCCTTGAGTGCATCTCGCTTTTTGCGCAGAACTATGTGGAACTGATTTATTTTGCTAAAACTACATAAGTCTTGACTTCAGAAATCGGGGATTTTCAAGGGATAAGCACGGAAGCATTGTTTTTAACATTGCTTATTTATACATTCGGAAAATTGCCCATTTGGGGCTAGAGAATGAAATTAAGGAGAATCTGGAATAGGATGACCCAAAATTTTCAATTTTCAACCCACTTGAATGATTAATTTATCCGAAAAAGTTATTTTGAATATTTTTTTTTTCCACAGAAAATTGTCATTACATTGAAGGAGATCCAATAGAAGAATAACATTTTTATTTGAATTTGCATTATTCGAATACCAGTTTTAGATTCAGTTAAAATTTCTTTGAGGCTGAGTCAAAACAATATTTATAAACAGTTTTTTACATAGCTTTAGGTCACGCTATTCATTCCAATCAGAAATTATTATCTATAATTTTTTTGGCCAATTTGATATTCGAAATCGCACTCTTTTGCTCCAAATGAGTTGTTTTCGGAATGCGGAAAGAAAACGGTATCCGTATAAGTCCAAAGTAAAATATGACACCATCTACTCGTCATATTTGATTAGTGCAGTTCGAATGTAACGCTTGAATGTCTGATCTTCTTCAACAAAAATTTCTTCAAAAAACTAGATTTGTTACTCTCTAAATTCTAATTCATGATATTTCCCTGTTTATCATTAAAAATATGTTTTTTTTGGATTTAGTGACCCATTTCTCACTGGTTCAAATTTAGGGAGTATATAAAAGAAACGAGTATTAATTATTCTTTTCTGCTTTATGACTAGGGAGGTCCAAAAAATCGACTTCCGATTTTTGGTGACCACTGCCCCCCAACTTTGTCTTTTTTGGGAAAAAGAAATTCCCGATTTTTGTATGGTCAATATTAACCCGTGCCCCAGTTCTTTAAAATTAACATAGCATTTTAAAAGGAAAAAGCTCAGTTTTCCAATTAATTTTTTTAAAATTTGACCCCCAATCCGCTTATTGTGTGTTCGGAAAATGTCCAAAAAATATTTATGTGAAATTCTTGCTAAAGAAGGTACTTTTTTTACTTTTCTTCAACATGAATTATTTTTATTTGATAAATGACAAGTTTCCAAATATTTTTAGACAATTTCTAATTGACTAAAAATTATTATTTGTTTGAACAAATTTTTGTTTCTGTAAATCGTGAAAAGTTGATATCTTTTGAAATAAATAGTCGAGGAATTTTGAGAGTAATATTTTTTCGCAATTCTCTAAATAATTGTCATTTGTTGAAACAATTTTTTCCCCTGTAAATCGTGAAAATTTGTTATTTTCTGGAATTAATGACGCAGTTAATAACTGTTAAGAGGGACATTTTTTGTAAAAGACAGTTTGAAATAATTAAACAATTAATCATATACTTGCGCCTTTTCATGGGAAAGAGGTAGAGAAAATTCTAGTTTTTTTAAATCTCTTACACTACGTCGCTTATTATTCAGTATTTTCTTATCTCGTCCAAATCGATATAAAAAATCAATTCATAAAATACTGAAAAAAACTCTTCAAAATTAGGAAGAGATTATTGTTTAAATAATTAGGGTATACGTCATATGATAAGAAAATACTGAATAATAAGCGACGTATAGTGTAAGAGATTCGAGAAAAACTGAAATTTTCTCCACCTTTCCTATGAAAAGTTGCAAGTGAATGATAAATAATTGTTTAAATAATTTCAAACTGCCTTTCACAAAAAATTGTATTCCTAACATTCATCAACTTTATCATTTATCCCGAAAAAATAATATCTTTTCACGATTTTAGGCGGAAAAATGGTTTAAAGAAATAATAATTGTTTCAACAATTAAAAATTAGTTGAAAAATACTTGGAGACTTGTCACTATTCGAAAAAAAAATTCACGTTGAAAATACTCAAAAAATAAGTCTTCAGCATTATTTTTACATGAAACTGCTACGTTTTGTATTTATTGGGGCATTTTCAGGGCACAATACAAGGGGGTTGGGGAAGTTTAAATTAAAACTAAGTGGGTGGAAATAATTCCTTTAGCATTCCTTAAAAAGTAACTGGACTTTAATTTATCAAAAGTTAATAACAAAAAATTATTTTTCCCATTTTTTTGGAAACTGAGCTTTTCCCTTTTAAAATCCCTTGTTCATTTCAAAGGTTAATATTGACCGAGTTGTCTCTAACTTATAGGGAACTTTTTTCCGGATGCACTGTAAAATTTTTTTCGGGAATACTACTACGGGTAATTTTTCCAAGAAATAACTGCGGAAAAGTTCCATAACGATTTTGGTCATTTTTCCAGTGTTTAGATAATTTTTCCGAAAGTAATGCCGGGAATATTTCCTTATGGTTTCGGCAAAAATTTTGGTTATTTTGGGAATTTTCTTACCAATAACTTCGAGAAAATTCCATAGCGATTTTGGTAATTTTTCAAATGTTACTCAATTTATCAGGAAAACTGCCAACAAAAATTTGCCATTCCATTTTCGAATCTAAATTGGTAAAGCAACTGAAAAAGAAAGAGAAAAGTTCCAAAATGTTCAACGGTTTCCTTATTTTCTAACTAATTTAGAAAATTTTGCGTACACAATAGAAATATTCCCTACAAAAACGATAATTTTCCACAAAAATTGGAAAAAGATTTTTTCCAATTTTTACGGGAAAATTACCAATCGTTGAGGAAAAATTCCCTACTGTATGTCGGATAATTTTCCACTTTATGCTGGTATAATTACTTAAAAAGTGAGAAAATTCCCAAAATGTCATGGGGCTTCTTTATTCTCTAAGCGATTGGGAAAATTACTATAAATAATGGAAATATTAACTTTAATAACGGTAATTTTCCACAAATACTGGAACAAGATTTTTTCTAATTTTAACAAGAAAATTACCAATCGTTGAGGAAAATTTCCCTATTATATTTCGGGTGATCTTCCACTTTATACTCTAAAAATTGCTTAAAAAGTGGGAAAATTCCCAAAACGTAATTGGGTTTCTTTATTCTCTAAGCCATTGTAAAAATTATCATAAATAATGAAATTATGACATTTAGAAACAATAATCTTACACAAATACTTGGATAAGATTTTTTTTTAATTTTAACGGTAAAATTACTAATCTTTCAGGAAAAATTCCCAATTACATTTCGGGTGATCTTCCACTTTATAGTGGTCAGATTACTTAAAAAGTGGAAAAATTCCCAAAAACTTAAAGGGGTTTTCTTTATTGTCTAAGTCACTGGGGAAATGACCATACATAATGTAAATATTATCTTTACAATTATTTTTCCTAAATTATGGAAAAACTCCCAATTTTATGGGAAAATAAATGTTCCTATCCAAAATAGTGAATTTTACCTACAATATTGTTGGAAATATTCCCGAAATTTTCTTACAGTGTGATTAACGCGAAAATAATTATCAGTTACTGATATTGATTTTCAATAATTATTAGAAACACTTGAGTTTATTGCTACATTCAGCAGTTTGAATTGCACACTAAAACCTGAAAAATTATTTCTTGTTTTATTTCTAAATTAATACACATTCAGGATTAGAAGATAGTGTCATATCGTGTCTTGGACTTAAACAGACATCGCAGCATTTGATCTGGATGGCTTGCAGGAACAGTTGAATTGATTTTTCAAGATTTGGTCAGAAAATAATCCACATGTTTGAAAGGAGAGAATATCTCTTGAAACAGCAGATAATTCCATTTGAATCAAAGTGTGCTAGGTGGTATTCTATTATGTTGCTAGAGCTACTGTTCCTTTTGGCTCAAGTGGAATTATAGTCCTGGCAGGCTTCAATTTCGATCAGTTCAGCTTGAAATTCTATTTTATTTCTGATACTTGAAAAGATATCCTTTTGCTTCAGGTGGATTGCTTTCTGAGTTTTCGCGATGAGTTTGAAGAGGCATTAAGTGGTTAAGTTAACGAATGAGCAGTGTCGTGGCTCGAGGCCCATTTTCGGCTGAAGGCCTTCCGAGACATGATTATCTGGATCCTTGGCGCGGACTGATTCCCAATCTTGACTATCTCATTGATTTTGGCAACTACTGGTTCTAATTCTCTTAGCGCCGCGACGCGCCTCCTATACATAGGTATTACTCTCCTGCGGTTGACTGCTCTGGAATTTACTTTGCGTGACGTCACAACCACGCGAATCGATAAACGGATGATATTCCGTGTGCGCGCGAGAGAGAAACGCAGAAGAGAGATTTTGAAAGGGTTGATAAATTAGCGGTGATTTTAAAATCTTGCCACCATATTACCGACAATATAATCGAATTGGCACACCAAGGTAATTTACGATTACGACATTTTCCAGCTACCAACCAGCCTTTCATTTGCGAATACCGAAAGCAAAGCTGGATATCTATTGCGTTTTGTCAAATACTTTCAGCTACGTCGGATCAATACCCACCTTTTCACTTTTTCTTTCTGCTTCTGTAAAGCTCAGAAACAAAATTACGAAATGATACCTTTTGGTTTGTCAGAATTCATACAGTTCTGATTACCTGAAACACATACATTTATCTATAGATGACAATGGTAGAAAGGTACAGTCATTGTCCCTAAGCACCATTTCTGTAAATGTTCTTGATAATAATGATTAATAGATGTAAAAGAGTTTCGAACAATTGTGTTTTTATATTAATATCACTCGTTCCTGTTTGGGGCCGTCCATAAATTACATTACAAATTGTTTGTTTTTTCACCCCCCCCCCCCCCCACTTCAAAGTTACGTAGCCTTCAGCTAAGCACGGATTTCACGTTTATTCTGCGTTCTTTCTCGTTTCTAGTGAGTTGTTATAGTAAGCGGAATTTTCGATCAAAAAAGAAGACTTTAACAACAAAATAGCAACAAAATAATTAAATTTTCAACAAAAAAGATGAATTTGCAACGATGACTTTTCTACCATAAAGGACAAATTTTCAATAAAAGATTTAGGTTTTCAAGCTAAAAAGTCGAATGTTTCAAGAAACTGTTTACTTGTATACTTGAAAAAATTAACCAAATTTTTGACATAGAAGTTAATTTTTGAAAAGGAAAGAAGAAATACATGAATTTTCCACAAAACAGTTGAACATTCCACTCGAAAAATATGAAGTTTCAACAAAAAAGTTAATTTTCTATCCAGCAGCTTCATTTTAAAATAAATTGTTTAATTTCTAACCAAAATTTTGAATTTTCTACTAAATAGTTGAGTTTTTGATCAAAAATATTAACTTTTAACCGAGAAGTTTAACTTTCTACCAAAAAAGACGAAATTTCAACAAAATACAAGAATTTTCAACCATTTATATTTTTTACTAAAAAAGACGAAATTTGAACGAAAAAATATGAATTTTCACTAAGTTTTCAAGAAAGAAGATTAATTTTCTACCCAAAAAGACGAATTTTCAACAAAATACATGAATTTTCTTTAAACCAGTTGAATTTTTTACCCGAAAATATGAATTTTAAACAAAAAAGTTAATTTTCTATTGAGTAGATAAATTTTCAAATGAATAGTTTAATTTCTCATCAAATAGTTAAATTTTTTACTAAGAAAGACGAAATTTTTACAATAATATATGAATTTTCAAACAAAAAGACGATTAATTCAGAATTCAAAATATTAATTTTCAACCAAAATTAGAATAGCCACATTTTCAGATTAAAAAATTAATTCTTAACCAATGAAATTGGTTCTTCAATAAACTGGTTACATTTTTAACGAAAGATATTAATTTTCAATTGAAATGATGAATCTTCAACAACGAAAAATGAATTTTGAACAAAAGAGTTTAACATTCAACTAAATGATTATAATTGATGTTAGTTTTCTTTTTTCTAAATTTCTTGAATTAATATTTAAAAAAATATTGTTTTAAGACCATGTAAAGTGAAAAAAACTAACATAAATTATAATTACTTATAAAGATCTGGTCAAGACCGTAACACCAAAATAGTAAATTCAACTAAATAGTTGAATTGTCAATGAGAAAGATGAATTTTTAACTAAAAAGACAAATTTTCGAACAGAAATGGAGCTGTTTAACTTTTAACCAATTAGTTGAATTTTCGGCAAAATATAATTTTTTAACAAAATAGTTGTATTTTCCAAAAAATAATTGAATTTTTGACCAAATAGTAGAATTTTTAACCAAACGAGATGAATTCCAAACCAAAAATATAATAGTAGATTTTTCAAACAAACGAATTTTCAACAAAATAGTTCAATTTGTAACCAAAAAAGATCTTTTACGAAAAGAGATGAATTTTTAATAAAAGATTTGAGTTTTGAAACTGAAAAGTCATGCGGTTTAGAAAACCGTTGTCGAAAAGATAAATTTTCAACCAAGTAGTTGAAGTTTACACCAAAAAAAAAAAACGAATTTTTCAAAGGAAAGTTAAATTTTTAACAAAATAATTCAGTTTTCAACAGACTATTTGAATTTTTAACCACATAGCTGGAATTTTTAACCTCAAAGATGAATTGTCAACAAAATGGTTGAATTTTCAACGAACAAAGACTCAAATTGAACCAAAAACAGTTGCATTTTCAACTAAACAGTTGAAATTTTAAGCCAAAAAGACTATTTTTTCAGAAGACAGATGAATTTTCCACCAGAAAAAATTGAATTATCAAGCAAAAATTTCATTTTCAACCACGAAAGTAGACTTTTCTACTGAAAAAATGAATTTAGTTGAATTTTCAACAAAGAATTTATTTTTGAACCAAATAGTAAAATTTTTAACCAAAAGAGATGAATTCTGAACCACAAATATAATCGTAGACCTTTCAAATAAAAAAAAACTTTACTTTAAAAGGAAAATAGTTCGGTTTTCTTATTGGGTTCCATTAATTCAGTTTGCATTTGGGCGAAAAAAAAGAAAAACAGAAATTCATTAAAAAATGGGAAAATAAGAGCATAGGAGAAAGAATGTGAAGTTTCAAATATAAAAATGATTTTCAAGCTTATTAAGTTATTATTCAACTGTACCGTTGGAAGAGAATTTTTCGCGAAATTCGGAAAATTGAAAATTTATCATCAAGTAACCTACTAAACGTTATGTAAGTTCATAAAGTTACTTCCACTATACCCCCCCCCCTCCCCATCAAATTAGTAACGTAGTTTATGGACTGCCCCTTATATTTCTGGAGAAAGTTGTTGAGTGTGAATCGTTTTTCTTGTGTTAGTTTTCGATTACGCATATCTTTGTTTTAGCTTACAAATTGTTGGGAAATACCTAAAACATGATTTCTCGTGCACATGTTGCCGCTAATCTACAGCCATCGGCTGTTGTTGTAGGGGTGGCCGAATTGGGGAGAAAAATCGGTCAATTACAGTGATTGAAGTTGTGGCTGGAGGGTTGATGCTCTGTGAATGTGGACGCACCATTTAATCTTAAATTGTTAGAGGTGAAATTCTGCACATAAATCAAGTGGAAAGAAATACACAAAATATTTGCCGTGATTTGGAAAAACACAGTTAACTGCAAAAAATCGAAAAATGAGTTTTTTATATCGTTGGAATCGTGAAAAAAAGATACACCTGATTATTAAAATGATTTTTTGGAATTGTTAATAACTTTAAAAATAATTATTGCATAATTTTTGGAAAACGCCGTTAACTGCAATGATTGGCGAGTTGTGATTTGAGAGAGAGCCCTAACTGACCGTTAACTGCAGGCGTAAATCAGAGACGACTAAATACGTGACGTCAAAATTCGAGAAAACGCCGCACAGTGGGCTTTTTTGCAAAATTTACTTTCAAAACCTAATATCTTTTGAACGAATTGACCAAAATGGATGTTTTTTGAACGAGATTGAAGATTATTAAATGCACAATAAGGAAAAATTATAGAGAAAAGTTTTTCCGAATTTCCCAACCTGGAAAATGCGGGAAAAGACCGTCATTTTTTAACAAAAATTACAAAATTGTACTAGAATTACAAAGAAACAAGTTTTGTTTAGTGAAAGATATAATATTTTATAGATTTTTCAATGCTGAATTAAAATCTGTCAGGTAAAATAGCGTAGCGTATTTCCTTTCCGAGAAAAATGCGGATAAATATGAAAAATCCAATATGGAGAGACACAAGTCGGACACATGATGGTAACATGGCGAAGTTTATTATCTTTAGGTTTTTAGGGTCGCTGAATCCAAATCTGACGTCAGAATTACAAAATAAAGAATGGCGAATGCAATATGGCGGAACAAAAGTTTTGAAAAATTTAGGAAAATTGACAAACTTGTCCATATTTATGTTCTCGAGGGCTCTGAATCCAAATCTGACGTTATAATTTCAAAATGAAGAATTGCGGTTCCAATATGGCGGAACAAAAATTGATATTTGGGCAACTTCAAAAAATAAGCCATATTTACGTTTCTGAGGTCGCTGAATCCAAATCCGATGTTAAAATTTCAAAATTAAAAATTAAAAATGATAGGTCGGATTTAGTGAAACAAAAATCGAAAAATAAAATGCATTTGTTACGTTATTTCGTGAAGTTTGTCGCCAAAGATTATGTTATTTTTAATCTTTTTTTTTGCTTCTTCGGCTCCTTGTTTATAATTTTTTACGTTTTTCACAACAAAATTGACACATTCATTTTGTGATAATTCCTTAAAAATATGTTTTCAGTGTAAATATAGAAGAAGAGAATGAGGAAAGTGATGCCAGTTCCCTGAGTAATGGAAATTTAAGCGTTGATATACATTTAAGTGATGAAGATTGATTATTGGAGAAAATAGGTATTTGAGATTAGGACATACGTCGATTAAATGTAACGTGTCTGTAACTACAATTGTATTCATGCAATAATTTTAAAAATAGAATTTTCTCAATATTTGTTCCGCCATTTTGGATACGCAATTTTTCATTGTTTAATTCTGATGCCAGATTTGGATTAAGCGAACTCCAAAACGTAAATATGGACAATTTTGTAAAGTTGCCTACATTTTTCCAACTTTTGTTCCTCCATATTGGATCAGCCATGTTTTATTTTGAAATTCTGACGTCAGATTTGGATTGAGAGCCCTCGAAAACGTAAATATGGACAATTTTGTCAATTTTCTTAAATTTTTCAAAACTTTTGTTCCGCCATATTGCATCCGCCATTCTTTATTTTGTAATTCTGACGTCAGATTTGAATTCAGCGACCCTAAAAACCTAAAGATAATAAACTTCGTTAAGTAACCATCATGTTTCCGACTTGTGTCTCTCCATATTGGATTTTTCATATTTAACCGCATTTTTCTCGGAAAGGAAAAACGCTACGCTATTTTTCCTGGCAGATTTAGATTCAGCATCAAAAAATCTATGAAATATGATGTCTTGCACTAAACAAAACTTTTTTGTTTGTAATTCTAGTACAATTTTGTAATTTTTGTTAAAAAATGACGGTCTTTTCCCGCATTTTCCAGATTGGGAAATTCGGGAAAACTGTTCTCTATAATTTTCCCCTATTGTACATTTATTAAGCTTTAATCTCGTTCAAAGAACATCCATTTTGGTCAATTCGTTCGAGAGATATTAGGTTTTGAAAGTAAATTTTGCAAAAAAGCCCACTGTGCGCCGTAACGGGCAGTTACGGACTTTACCAAAATTATTGGACGGCGATTTCGATCCTTCGTGATTTCGGAGAGGTCCGTAAGAGCTTACGGCGTTCTCCGGAATCATCGAACCCCAAGAAAAAAGGTTTGTGATTCGAGAAACGCCGTAACTGCACTTATTATTAGTTATTATATTCTTTTGCCGTGAACGGCGTTCTCTCAAATCACGGCAGGCCTATTTCTGAGGTCCGTAATTCGAAGAGAGCCGTAACTGCCCGTTACGGCGTTTTCTCGAATTTCAACATCCAAATCAACACCGTTAACTGCATTTTAGATAATTAATCAACATTTCTTAACAATTTTTTTTGCAACAATGAAAAGATCGTATGGAAATTAGTCAAGAACAACAACAAAAAATGCAGAAAATGAATAAGAATCCGTGATACACGCGAATAAAGATTCGAACAGTTTTCGTCGATTTTCTTGGCTTCGCTCATTTTGCAGTTAACGGTGTTTTTCCAAATCACGGCAGATATGTACCGTAAAACGAAGT
This sequence comes from Andricus curvator, assembly GCA_932195095.1. Taxonomy (NCBI): domain Eukaryota; kingdom Metazoa; phylum Arthropoda; class Insecta; order Hymenoptera; family Cynipidae; genus Andricus; species Andricus curvator. The sequence continues at coordinate 99,740 of CAKNYM010044288.1, read as the reverse complement.
AAAGTCGCTCATCCACAACTTTATATTTTAAAATTCAATATCACATTTCCTAGGGAAAAAATAAAAGATTCTGAATTGTTTTAATTACTACAGCTGTCAACATTTATTTGGGGATTCATTTCATGCGAATTTATTGGCAAGTTTTAATAGAAATTATGTTTATGTAGAATTGTCTATTTTCAAATTTTGGTTCTGTTGTGTAAAAAAACTGATGTGAACCTATATATGTCAGGGTGGTCTAAATTTATACCTGTAAAAATTCGACTTTGAATTTTTGGTGTTCGAAAAATTTGAAAAAAAAATCAATTTGCCCCCCCCCCTCCCCGATTTGTTCGTTTTCCGGAAAAAGAAAATCCGTAATTTTTTTATCTTTTTTTTTTCAATGTTAACCCGTGCCCCCGGCTTTTGGACTTAACATAGGGTTTTGAATGGGAAAAGCTCGCTTTTCAATAAAATGAAAAAAAAAAACGGTACTTGTTATAAACTTTTTGTGAATTAAAATACCGTCACCCGAAAATACTCCTAAATTGCAAAATAGCAGATTTCTATCAAATTCATGCTAAAAACGGTATTATTCGGAATTTATTGAAAATGAATTAATTTTAATCGATAAGTGACAAGTTTCCAAGTATTTTCCAAATAATTTTGAATTGTTTGAATAATTATTTATTTAAACAATTTTGTTCCTCACGTAAGCCGTGAAAAATTATTATCTTCCGGGATAAATGATATAAAGTTGATGAATGTCAAGAGTAGTACTTCTTGTTTAACATATTTTGTAATTATTGAAACAATTTTCATTTGTTTAGGCAAGTTTTTGCTCCTTAAAATCGTGAAAAGTTATTATTTTCTGGATTTAATGATACAATCAACGTATGTTGAGAGTAATATACTTTTTAAATGATATTTTGTAATTATTTGAACAATTTCCATTCGTTTAAAAAATTTTTCGCCTGTAAAGCGTGAAAATTTATTTTCCGGAGTTAATGACACAATTTATAGACGTTGAGAGTAATATTTTTTTAAGAGTATTTAGCAATTTTTAAAAAAATTTTCATTTGTTTGAACGAGTTCATTTCTTTGAACAATTTTTATTTGTTTGAACAATTTTTTTCCCTGTAAATCGTACAAAGTTATTCTTTTCTGAAATTAATGACACAATTAACGAAGTTTAAGAGTAACACTTTTTGTTTAAGATATTTAGCAATTATTTTAACAATTAATATTAATTTACTTGCGCATTTTCATAGGGAAGGTGTAGAATTGTCTACTTTTTTCCAATCTCTTACACTATGTCGCTTATTATTCAGTATCTCCTTATTTCAGAAAATATACCCTATATTGTTGAAATAATGATCATTTGTTTAAACAATTAAACCTAATTTCTCTAAGTAAAGTATAGTCCTTTTTTTCTTAAAATCACACCTGTAGATTAATGGAATCTGTGAATTGAAAATAATTTGCATGTAGATTTGCGTTTTTCAAACATGCTATACGACCACTAGAAATCTTGTCCGACCACCGGTGTTTTCTGAACTTTTTCCAGAAAACCTTTTTTTTTCAAATGGAATTTGACTTAAAAATAGATAATAGAATTAACTTTATAAATAAATAGAGAATCCGAAAATGTGAATCTTTATTAGAAAAAAGTTAAAAATAAGTGCCCAAAACGATTTAAATATGAGGGTAACGCTATTTGTCCGACTACCCGTACGTTTACCCTATATCGTGAAAATCATTTAAATTGGTATAACCAGTTATCCTGTCGATAACATTTCTAATTTGCCAAGTCTATTTTTATGATAAAAGGAACCATTAAGGCTATTATGCGAGTTGGTTATAAAAAATAATTTTTGTCCACTTTATAATATGGACCACCCTAATCAAATTGCAATATAATTTTTTTAAACAGTTTAATATTCTGAAAATGGATCCTGTTTCGTGAATATATAGGTCATTTTCACATAACTCAAGTTTTTCACATATGTATAATTTGGATTTTTTTACGAAAGATTGAAAACTGATTTGTTACAAAGGATATTACAGGATCATTTTAGATATGATAATGATAGTGGGGTCAAATAATATCCAGCGATTTTTCTGTCAAGATAATTTTTGTTATCGGGTGAGACATGACTGATGAGCTTTCTGAAGGGTAGGAGTAATAATATTAATAGCAGAAACAATTATTCTATTTGAAACATTTTTTTCGGTGTTTAATGTATTTTTTCCCTACAAAAAAATTGAAAACTACTAAAATTAAATGATAATGAATGTTTATTCAATTAATTAAGCAATCACACAAACATTATTTATTATGTTTTTTTATAATCTTCGAATACTAAATATATGAGTTAATAAATATCATTATATTGATTTTAATGTTTATTTTACAAAGAAAAAAGTGGGACACAAATGTTACTGGACACTACTGAGATTCTACCGTATTTAATGAAATAATACTTAACATTTATATATTTTAGACGGCTTATGGGAGAAATTGATGCCAATTAAGGTTAGAAAAAAGGAAAAATACTTATGGTTGAAAAAATTCAGTTTCCAGAGATTAAAGGTAAATAGGAAAGACACTAGAAGAACACTACTGTTAAAAAAATTACAAATACATTTTCTTACCTTTTGGTCTGTTCCAGCAATCAAATTATAAAATTAATTAACTTTCTTTTCCTGAAACCTTTAGTTGGATGTTTCAAAACGTGTCCCACACGAAAACAAGTATCAATTCGAATTGAATTAAAAAAATATTTCCAGAAAACTTTATGCGATACGACTGTTAAAACTTTTTAGATGTACATATAAGATGATGATGCATTAACTTCAAATTTAAGAAATTTTTATGCCTATAATAAATTTTTCATTATTCTTGGATATTTTCAGAAATATGCCCATTAACTGGAATTATTGATATCCTTAGAAATAGAGTGATATCTATATAAAAAAATTCTTGTAACGAAATATCTCGAAAATCTCGCAATTATTGTTGTTGAAAACCTGATTGGGTTTTCATTACTTGGAGAGTAAAAGTTTTATATCTTAAATTTGAAATTTTGATAATTGAATTTACAAATCATCTCTTTTAATAAGAAAACCCATAAGAAACCTTAATTGAATAAAGAAACATTTGCGCTTTTTAGTACACTGGCGCGGTTAAATTAAAACTTCCAAATTATTAAATAAATTATTGAAAATATTATACATGTTTTATGTTAGTGCTTTTCGCTGGGTATCTTCAAGAAAGAATTTTAATATGACATCATAAAGTTTCGTGAATTTAAAATTTCTAAATATGTAAGATGTGTTAGTTATTTTACAAAAAATTAGCATTTTTGAACAAAAATCATCAAGATTCACAATTTTCAACAATATTAGGGTATCTTAGTGCTTTAGAACGGAATTTGGTATTAATAATAATGAATTATTAGATTTTAAAGATAAAAACATTGAAATTTTGAAACAAAAATCATTAAACTTTGAAGGTTCATAATTTTTAAACAATTTTAGGTTATGTTGGCGTTTAACATTCAAAATTAGTATTTTCAAACAAAAATAATTATAATTTGAACAAGATTTGAAGTTTTTTAACAATTTTGGATTATGTTAGTCTTTTACGTAGGAAATTGGTATTTTTTATTGAAAAATTATATTTCAAAGAAGATTCACAAATTAGCAACAATTTTAGGTTATGTTGGTGTTTTACACCAGAAATCGGTATTTTTAGTAAAAAAAAATTAGATGTCAAGAAAAGATTTAATTTTTTATACAATTGTAGGTTAAGCTAGCATTTTTCAATATAGATTTCAAAGAAGTTTTACAATTTTAGAACAATTTAAGGTTATGTTAACGTTTTTTTAAGTATAATCTACATTTTTAAAGAAAAATAATGAAATTTCAAAGAAGATTTACAATTTGGAACAATTGATGTTATGTTAATTTTTTTCATCGGTAATTATGAGTATTTAAAAAAAAATTATATTTCAAAGAATATTTACAATTTTTTAACAACTTTAGATTTTGTTGGTGTGTTCCAGCTGCAATTTGTATTTTTAAACAAAACTCATCAGATTTAAAACCAATGACTTTTTTTTTTTAAATAATTCAATTTACAAACTTCAATAATTTCGGATTCTGTTAGTGTTTTTCGTCTGAAATTGACATTTTGATTGAAAAATCATTAGATTTATAAGATAATTCATAATATATACAATATTTAGAATCTTTCAATGAATTTGGTGTATGTACGTGTTTTTCGTCACAAAAAATTTAACAAAAACGGAAATTGAATTTTAAGCAGTTAAAAATTGAAAATAAAACTGAAAATGAAAGAAAACATTTAATTAAATTTGTAACTGTTGTAAATTTAACTTTTAATTTTCTTTAATTTTCAACAGTTTTAAATTTAACTTTTGAAAATTCAACTCTTGAAAACTAAACTGTTTCAAAAATGATAAAAAATGAAAATTCCGTTTTGAACTATTGAAAGCTCAAGGAAAAAACGAATTTTGTATAAAAAAAGTGTTAAAAATGTAATATTTACATAATTCCACATAAAAATTCAATTAATAATCATTTCAGTCCATAAAAAAAATGTGAAAAAGTCGATTTTTAGGAAAATGGGTAGCTATCGGCAAATAATGTTTTGGCAAAAATTAATCATCCAATGGACTCTCAGTTGGCAATTTATGAGATTCAAACAAAAATCATAATTCTGATTTATCTCCTTCTTAAACAAAAAACATTAGGTTCAAAAAAAGATTCACAGTTTTAAACAATTTTTTGTTACGTTATGTTAGTGTTTGTCGTATAAAATTGTTATTGGTAATACAAAATAATTAGATTTCAAAGAATATTTACAATATTCAAACGATAATAGGATATGTCATCCTTTTTTACCTGAAATCTGTTATTTTAAACAAAAATCATTTGACTTTTACTTCAAAAATTAAACTTACAGTCTTAAATAACTTCAGGTTGCGTTGGTGTTTTTCGTCGGGTATTGGTATTTTTTAAGAAAAAAGCAAAGGTTCGATTGTCTGTATATTGTACCAAAATATTATATCCTTACTTTTCTTTTATACTATTTTAGATAATAGATACTATGAAATACAAAAATTGTGTATTAACATTAATCTTGTAGTTTAATTTAAAAATTGCGTGAGGCAAAAAACAGAATTACAATTGTTTTCATTGTTTTTTTGTATATTTAAAAACTACAGTCTGAAATATACATTAAAGACGGATTTTTTGAAAAAATTTAAGAATTGAGGAAAAAAGTGAAAAATACTTTCTTCATTTGAGACTGTGATTTTGTGCCTTTTAACAATAACTTAATTAGTGTCGTGATGATTGTGGAAAAATATTAGATATATAGTGTACATTTATGCACAGGGAGTTAACCTTTTACAATTTTTAATTCTGATTAATTATTTATATAGATCGTTTTTGGAAAATTATGGATTTCAACTAAATTTACTGAAATTGGGGAAATGTAATTGATATAATTAGAGGACAGGTTAAAAATATTAAAGAGGTTTATTTAATTAACAAAGCAAATATTGGAATCAGCTTATTTTGGTTAAATTGTTTCTTTATTCTTGTTATAAAAAATAATTTGTATACGTTTATCAATGTTCACCAATAAATGCAAAATCAGACAAAGTAACTTTTTATAAAAATATCTATGGTGTTTACTTTCAGGTATTATGTGAATTTTAATCAGCATAAGATTCTATTATTCAAACCTCTAGTTTTCCTATAAATAATCCCTAATGAGGAGATCTAAATTGGTCTCGAAACATGTTGGTTCCCTTTTCCTTTGTTATGTATTTGTCTCTAATGAGCCGTAAAGGAGGTAGTTTGGAAATATAATTTTGAATTGTGAATTTTTTCATGCTCTGATTTCGGTGCATAATATTATAATGAGAAAGTAGATTTAATTTTAATTTGAAAAAATATAATTATGTGAAAATGACCCATATTTGGAATATTTTTGGAATAATTTGGAAATAATATTTTCAAGAATCTGAGTGAAGACCTGTTATATACTCACAATATTGTTGTGGTAATAAGCATGTTACACTGGTCATATTGCCGTTATTATATTACGAAAGTTGCGGTTGAAGGGGCGCAAGGGTAGACTTGTAAAGAAGGGATGATGCTATTTATGGGGCCAACACTGGACCGTGAAATCGTTGACCCGGTTATGACAACATATATCCAAGGACACCTTTACTCTCTCCAGCTATTTTTGAAAACATTTTTTCTTTATAACCGACGTATGTGTTGACATTTAAAATTGTAAGAAACTTTGAAACCGTCACGGTCGTCTTTAAAATTAGCAGGAAAAGCGTGGAAATCAGGGAAAAGTCAGGGAATTTTCTCGTTTGGGGAAAGTCAGAGAAAAGACAGGAAAAATTTAGGGAAAAGTCAAGGAATTTCGATGAAAGGCACTTAAATGGTACAAGGGGTTCAAATGGCCCCAGACCTTTTTCGGTCGCAAATACCTTTTTTAGAAACTAAGCGAAAAAAATTAGTTCTGTCTTAAAGTATAATATCTTAGGAATATAACCTCCAGTTTTTAGTAAAAAATATAAAAAATTAACAAAGTTATAGTTACTTATGTGAAAAAAATTTCAAACCTTTTTTACTTTTTATTTTTGTTTCATTCTGTAAACATTAAAATTTCATTGAAAATATATTAGAAAATTCACTCAGAAGTATTCAGGTACACTCAACCCCCGATATAAGACCGGTTTCGGGCATGGCTTGCCTTGGCCTTGGTCCTAATTCGGAGAAATCTAAACGTAAACAGGCAGTTGCATGAATCATTTCTGTTGGATTTTGACACATGACGCAACCTGATGCAACTAACGCGCTGAGAGTGCAGCCCTCGAGCTGTTTGTCACGCTTCACTAAGCACATCCTCCCTATCGGCCCCGCGGCTCTTCTCACCACGAAACAGCGGAGGCCATCAATTTTAGGAACGGCGTAAACCAGTGGGTCTTATATTGGGAATTGAGTGTACATTCAAAAAAATTTCAAACCTCCCCTGTGTCATATACGTGATTATTTTGAGGTGTCATTTAAGGGTTAATAAACTGTCAAGAATAATAAATTAATCATTTTTTTATTGTAATTTGAAATTATTTTATTCCGTTTATGAAAGATTCTATGTTAAAAATGTTAAAAGATTAAGATTCTGGTCTTTGAAAATTAATGTTCAGGGAAAATGAAAAATTGGTCTGAGAAAAATTAGGGAATTTTGAAAATTAAGTTTTGCGGCCACCCTGATATAATATTCTTGTTAGTAATTTATTTGTCTTGTATTTCTATTTCTATTTCGTTTTTTGCAGTAGCTTCCTCTGGACGATTATATTATTAGTTACAAATTTTATTATATTGTTGAAAATTTAACAATTTTTCTTTAATTATTTTTTTTTGGTTTGAAAATTCATCTGTCTTTGGAGAAATGTCATCTTTTTTGATGAAAATGCAACTGTTTGGTTGAAAAAGAATCTTCTTTGGTTCAAGGTTGAATCAATTAAAAAAAATATTTTTTTTTTGAAGATTCATTTATTTAGTTGAAAAACTCATCCCTTTGGTTAAAGATTCGCTTTTTGTTGTTTAAAATAAATTTTTTACCTTAAAATTTAACTATTGCAGTTCGAAATTTTTAATTTCAGCTGAAAATTCATCTTTTTGGTTAAAAGTTTAACTATTTTGTTGAAAATTGATCTTTTTTGATTGAAAGTTCAACTGCTTGGGTAACAGTTGAAATTTGGTTTACATTCAGTTTTGTCCTTGAAGATTCATTTCTTTGGTTGACAATTTGAATATTTTGTTAAAAATTCATTTTTTTGGTTAAAAATTAATTTTTTTTAAATGTAAATGTAACTTTTTTATTTTTGGTTGAAAATTGACCCATTTAAGTTCAAAATTCGTCTTTTTGGTACATTTCAACTGTTTGGTTAAAAAAAGAAACTTTTTATTTGAAAATTCCTAACTTTGGGTTGAAAATCCAACTGTTTTACAGAAAATTCATCTTTTGGCTTGAAAGTGTATTGAAAATTGAACTTATCGATTTTTTGTTGAAAATGCATCTTTTTTAGTTGGAAATTGAACTACTTTGTTGTAAATTTAATTATTTTGTTAAAGATTCAACCCTGGTTAAAAATTTGAATATTTGGTTTAAAATTAGTTTTTTTGTTTTGTTTAAATATCAACTATCACATTTTTCGTTGACACTTGATCTTTTTCTTGAAAATTCAACTGTCTTCTGAAACAGTCAAATATGTGGTTGAAAGCGCACCTTTTTTTCGGTTGAATTAAAATTTTGTTTGTTTAAAAATTCGACCATTTGGTTGAAAAGTCATCTTTGCAGGTTAAAAATTCAACTAATCTGTTGAAAATTTAATTATTTTGTTGCGCATTTAACTATATGGTTGGTAGGAGGAGTCAGGATATGCGGGGTTAGAATTTGGTCACTAGCGTATGTTGATGACATAGTGTTGTTGGCAAAAAGCGAGGAGGCCTTAAAGGAAATGATGAAGAGGTTGAGAAGATACCTGGATAAGAACAGGTTAGAACTGAATGCGGAAATGTCCAAGGTTATGGTGTTCAGAAAAGGAGGGGGAAGGGATAAGCGAGGGGAGTGGAAGTGGAAGGGAAAGGCGGTGCAGGAGGTGAAAGTGTTTGTGTACCTGGGCTTCTTGTTTCGGAGGAATGGCGGAGTAAATGGCCACATAAAAGAGAGAGTGAGGAGGGCAAATGTGGTGATGAGGCAAGTGTGAGGGTTGGGAAAGAAGTTATTCGCAGATGATTTTGGAAGGAGAATGAAATTGTTTGACTCACTAGTGATGAGTGTGCTATTGTATGGAGTAGAGGTGTGGGGGTGGAAGGAAAGCGAAGAGGTAAATAGGACACAGGAGAGGTATGTAAAGTGGACACTGGGACTGGCAAGGAACACGGCTAATTATACTGTCAGGAGGGAGACGGGGAGAACGAGTGTAGGGATTCCAGCGGGGAGTCCGGCGTGTAAATATAAGGAGAAATTTTGGAAGAGGGGGGAAGTAAGCTGGTTAGGGAGTGTTGGTGGGAGAAGGAGAACAGGCAAGGGGGTGGGAAGATGGAGGTTGAAAGAGAAAGGTATTTTAGAACGAATGGACTGCAGATGGATGAAGTGAGAAGGATGCATGAGAAAGGAAGGAAGGTATATGAGTTGGTTAAGAAAAACGGCATGGAAAGAGTGAAGACAGCAGGGGAAGAGAGAATAAGAGAGACAAGGTTTAATGGGAACTATGTGTGGATTATGCCAAGTGCGAGAGTGCAATATTTGTGTGAGAAAGGAGAGAAATAAGGTCAGGAGCTTATAGTGAGGATGAGATGTGGGTGCATGGAGGGTTTTAATAGGTTCTGGCTCGCTAGGGAGAAGAGGATGTGTGAACTATGTGGGAAGGGGGAGGCAAGAGTGGAGCACTGGCTGGAGGAGTGCGTAGAGGTGGAAAGGAGTGGGATAAGCATGGAGGTGTTGATGCGTGAAAGGGGGGACAAAAGGGCAGTAGCATGGGTGAAGGGAGTCTTGGGTAAGATGGAGAAGAAGAGAAGGAAGGAGGAAGAGGAATGGAGAAGGAAAGATTGTAAATAGAGGAGGAAGTAAATATAAGTAAATGTAAATATTGTAAATAGTAGATAAGTATTAGGTATAAGCCGCGGAGGCACAGTTTGGTAATGCGAGGCAAAGCGAGAAAATAGGGACATGCGTGCGAGGCGAAGCGAGGAAGGCAAGACGATAAGAGCGAGCGGCGTTAGAGATAAGGTGTGGAAGGATGTTAGTTTTAAGGGTTAGTTTTAAGAAAATTCTGTAAAAAAAATGGAAGTGTAAGCAAGTCAATTTTTTAAGGCCAGCAGGCTAAAGATTAAACGTTTATCTGTCTAACTATTTGGTTGAAAATTCACCTTTTTTGGTCAAAACTTAAACTGTTTTTTTGAAAATTTATCCTTGGAGATTGAAAATTCATCTTTTTTAGTTAAATAAATCAATAAATTTGAATCTAAAATTTTATTGTTTTATTCCGTTTATAAAAGATTCTATGTTAATAATGTTACAAGATTAAAATGCTGGTCTTTGAATGTTAATGGTCAGGGAAAATCAAAAATTGGTTCGAGAAAAATTAGGAAAAAGTAAGGGAATTTTGAAAATTAAATTTTTTGGTCATCCTGAATTACAAGCCTCATATATCCTATGAATGTTATCAATTAAGTGAAGTTAGCTTGACTGTTTGATACAATATGGAATCAAGTTCAAATAAAAAATCCGTATAAATATTCAAGTTGTATATGAAATCAAGTCCATTTTTATAGATTTTGTCATTTGTACTTTTGTTAATAAAATAAACAAAACAAGGCCGCTCTACAGAATGTATTAACATTTTATGGAATTTTCTGCAATATTTACTATTGACTTACCAGAACTTGATTCCATATTGCATGTAGTAGTCGACCTGACCTGACCTGATTTGGTTAATTCAACCAAAAAATTTGGTTGGGTCAATCTAATATTTTGTTGAATCAACCAAAATTTCTTTGATTCAAAGAAATTCTCATGTATATCAAAGAAAATATTCTGGTTCAAGAATTTTTTTCTGAGAGCCCATAGGGTAATTTCTGTTGCGGGTAATCTTCACCTTCATATCCGGGTAAAGATTATTCTTAGTTTTTTTCTGTGTGAAAAGTAATATTCTCGAGATTTAGATGCCTGGATCTTACTATTAATAGTGCAGAAAATCGTCGTGCGAGACCTTTGAATGAACGATTCTGTTTGAATCTCCCGCAATCCTTGTTCTGAAGAAGATGCACCATGGGGTGCGTGCGCCGAGAAGTGGTGCGCCTCGTCACCACTGGCGCTGCTCTCCAGCTTGGCTCGACTGAATTTTGGGCTTTTCGGGCAGTTTCGACTTCGCTGCCGTGTGGGACGGGCGTCTTCGTTGTTGGTTCGTGCTGCAGTTCATTGTGGGTTTGCTCGCTCATTGTGATCGGGGTGTAGCAGGTGCTCTTTTGTTTGTTATTGTTTCGTCAAGGGCAGCTTTCTTGGTTTGGGTCCGAGCGTCGGTTCGTGGGGTTCGTGGTGGGGGTTGTGTGGAGATAGTGCATGTGCGGTTGTGCACTTGCCCCCCTTTTTATTGTTGCACTCGCCCCTTTCTTTATTGTTGGATGTGGGTCCTGAAAATTGGTCGCGTGCCGTGGTGAGTGTCGCGGATGTGTTTCAGTGACCGTTGAGTGCGCGATTTCCTCTCTTGAAAAATAGGGAGGGTTCCTGCTTTATGGGATCAGTGCGCTTGTGCCTATCGCGTGGACTTGGGATTTGACACCCAAGACCAACCTGCTGAAATCGAGAATGAAGATCGAGTGTCCCTGTCGCCAACTACACTGCTGTATGGGATATGCTGATTGCACGCTGTGAACATCCGAGACTGCTTGCCCAGGACCACATCAGTGCGCTGCGCAAGCTTTGCCCTTTGAGAGACGAGAACGCCGGAGAGCTGCGGCGCCTCTGCGACACTCTGGAACGGCACCGAAAGCAACTCAAGGATGGCTGAAAGTTTGTGTTTGAATGGTCTTCAAGAGCACGACAGTGAGAAACAATAAAGAAGAGTTTGAACTACAATTTTAAATCGAGTTGGGTCTTTTACGAGAAAACCCCATCCCAATCCAGCGATTAACAGATTCATTTAAGTAATTAAACGATGAATTAAATTAGATAGACAGACTAAGAGTCTGTTAATTAAAATCATATTTAAATGCACGATAAAGTGGTCCAAAACGAATGGTTCACACGTTCATTAAATTTTTAAGTCGTTCAGGAAAGCTCAGGTTCATTCAGACTTCACACTCTTTCCCCTATTCTTCTCTTATCCCCATTTTTTAAAAAGAATTCCTCTCTTTACAATATTTTCAAAAAACTTCCTCTTTTTCTCCTTTTTCTCTTAAATGGGAACTGAATTAATAGAACCCAATAAGAAAATCGAACTATTTTTCTTTGAAAGTGAAGTATTTATAATTAAAAAGTCTACGATTATATTTTAGGTTAAAAATTCATCTCTTTTAGTTGGAAATTCTCTTATTTGGTCTAAAATTGAATTTTTTTTTGAAAATTTAACTATTTTGTTTCATTCATATTTTTTTGTAGAAAAGTCAACTTTAGTGGTTGAAAAAATAATTTTTTTATTGAAAATTTAAATTTTCTGTCGAAAAATTTAGCTGTCTTCTAGAAAAGTTGTCTTTTTTGGCTTGAAAATTCAACTATTTAGTTGAAAATGCAACAGATTTTGGTTCAACTTGAATCTTTTTTCTTTTTTTTCAACAATTCTGTTAAAAACTGAATTGATTTGTTGAAAATTCAACTAACCTCTAAAAAAATTGTCTTTTTTGCTTGAAACTTACACTACTTGGTTGAAAATTCATATTTTCGGGTTTAAAAGTCATCTGTTTTCTAAAACACACAACTTTTTACCTTCAAAACTCAATTATTTTATTGAAAATGCATTTCTTTTCGTGAAGAATCTTTTTTAGTTGAAAACTAAACTATTTTGCTCAAAATTCATCGTTTTTGGTTCCATTTTACAGTTCAAAGAAAAAAATTTTTGTTTTTTTGAAATATCGTTTCTTATATTTGTCGTTGATAATTTATCGCTTTTGGTAATAGAACATTTTTTTGGTTGAATTTAAATATTTTTGATTTTCAATTACAATATTTTTATGAAATATTAATTTGAATTATTATATTTTAATTTGAAAATTCATCTTTTTTGGTTAAAAATTCATTTCTTTTGGTACAAATTTTATCTTTTTTAGTTAGAAATGTCACTATTTGACTCAAAATTAATCTGTTTTGGTTAAGGATTCAACTATTTTATTGAAAAGTTGTCGTTCTTGATTGAAAATGAACTTTCTTGTTCAAAATTTATATTTTCGGGTAGGAAATTTAACTCTTTTGTAGAAAGTTCATCTTTTTGATTTAAATAATCAACTCTTTGGTTAAAAATTAACTTTTTTGTTGAAAATTTATATTTTCAGGTACAAAATTTAACTTTTTTTTAGAAAATTGGTCTTTTTGGCTTGAAATTTCAACATTTTGGTGAAAAACTCAATGATTTGGTTGAAAATTCAACTGTTTGACTTAAAATTATTTGTTTTCGTTTAGGATTCAACTATTTCTTGAAAATTCGTCGGTTTTGATTGAAAATGAACTTTTGTGTTGAAAATGAATATTTTCGGGTAGAAAATTTAATTCTTCCATTGCAAATTCATCTTCTTATTTTGAAAATTCAACTGCTTTGGTAGAAAATTGAAATTTTTGAAGAAAAAAAACTTTTTTGTTGGAAATTCATATTTTCGGGTAGAAAATTCAACTCTTTTGTAGAAAATTCGTCTTTTTGGCCTACAATTTTAACAGTTTAATTAGAAGCTAAACTATTTGGTTGTAAATTCAACTACTTGGTTAAAAATTATCTGTTTTGTTTTAGAATTTAACTATTTTGTTAAAAATTTGTGTTTTTGGTTGAATTCAACCGTATTTTATTAAAAATCAAAATATTTTGTATAGTTGAAATATCAACTATTCCTTTTCGTCAACTACTGGGTTGAAATTTGAACTGCTTTGTTAAAAATTCATTTTTTTGGTTAAAGTTTAATCTTGTTTGTTTGAAAAATTCGACCATTTGGCTGAAAGTTGATCTTTGTATGTTGAATATTCAACTATTTTGATTAAAATTAAACTATTTTGTTGAAAATTTGTCGTTTTTGCTTGAAAGTTAAACTATTTAGTTGAAAATTAATTTTGTTATCATCAAAAATTCAGCTATTTGGTTAAAGATACATCTTTTTTGTTGAAAATTCATTTTTTTAGATTCGAAAATCAACGGTTTTCTAAAACATTCGACTTTTTAGCTTAAAAACTTAACTCTTTTGGTAAAAACTCTTTTTCACGGGATAATTCAACAATTTTATTGATAATGCATTTTTTTTATTAATTGAATGTTTATAGTAGCATCAACTTTTACACACAAATTTAATTTAATTTACGCACAAATTTTAATTTTTTTCAAAAATTCTTTTAACAATCGTTTGGATGTCTTTTGGTCGTGTTTGGAAAGTCACTGTTGACGTTTGGACGTCAAAATTGTGTGAGTTATCGAATAAAAAAGTCATTAGCACCATACTCGCGAGCGGCATCTTCTCAAGTGGTAGCGACCTTCTTTGGTCAGCCATGCCCTTGAATATAATATAATGAGTCAGACATCCTGACAAGACAATTTTTCGAATAATCAAATTTTGAGACGACGAGCATGAATGTTGAACATTTTTAAACTTATCAAAATTTCTAATCTTTCTAAATTTGATCAAATCTTCAAAATTTGTAAAATTATTCAAATTTCTAAAATTATTATAATCTCTAAAACGTTCAAAATGTTCAAAATTTTTAAATTTCTAAAGTTATTCAAATTTCTTAAATTATCAAAATTTCTAAGATGTTTAAAATGTTCGAAATCTTTTAAATTTCTAAAATTATCAAAATTTCTCAAATGTTACAAATTTGTTAAATTATCAAAATTTCTGAAATTTCTAAAATGTTCCAAATTTCTAAAATTGTCAAAATTTCTAAAATTATAAAAACGTCTTAAATTTTCAAAATTATATAATTTCTAAATTTTCCAAAATGTCTAAAATATCTCAAATTATTCAGTTCAAAATTTCTAAAATTAAAAAAAAAAAAAAAAAAAGAAAACAAAAAAAACGAAAAAAACTCGAATAAAGATTGAAAATTTACAGAAACCGGAAGTGCGAATAGAGTTTCAAAATAAGTTAAGCGAACGCATAGATAGGGCAACTTGGGAAGCGCTTACGAGCAATAAAGATATAGAGGGCGCGTGGGCTTTATTACGGGATATCATTGTTAAAACTGCAATTGAAGTGTGTGGTACGGCAGTGGTAGGAAGAAAGTCTGGTGATGCATGGTGGAATGATGAAATTCAAGCAGCCCAGCGAGAAAAGAAAAAAGCGCACAAGAGAACATTAAACATGACAGGTCTTAGCGATGAGGAGAGAAATAGACTCAAAAATGATTACAAAGACAAAAAGAGGAAAATGAAACGACTAGTCAAGGAGAGTAAAGAAAAAATCAGAACAGAAGAAGAGAACAAAATACAAAACGGCTTTGGAGGAATAATGAAACTACTATATAAACAGTTGAAGGAAAGTAAAAGTACAGAGTTTGCTAGCATGAGAAACAGCAAAGGTGAAATGCTATATGATATAGACGGGATAGTAGACGCTTTAAAAGACTCTTTTAAAGAACTATTAGGGGGTGAAGATATAGGACAACAAAACTGCGACATAGAACATAATGCATTAGAAAACCCAATTGAAAAAGTCTGTGTCACTGAGGTCCGAGACATAATTAAGAACTTGAAAAACGGTAAGGCTGCTGGCATAGACAGTATTAGTGCTGAAATGCTCAAATACGGTGGCGAGTACATACCTCACAGGTTGTGCGAATTAATAAATTTATGTATCGAGACGGGGAAAGTCCCAGACGATTGGAAAAAAGCGATTATCATACCAATATACAAAAGAAAGGGAGATAAAACCAACTGCAGTAATTACAGAGGTATCAGCCTACTAAGTACCGTAAGTAAAATATACTCAAAAATACTTATTCGTAGGGTAATGGAAATCACAGAAGAAAAAATATGGGAAGTCCAAAGTGGATTTATGCCAGGAAGATCATGTACAGATCAGATATTTAGCCTAAGACAGATCACAGAAAAAAGCTTGAGAGTAGGAAAGAAAGTTTTCTGTGCATTTATTGACCTAGAAAAAGCATTTGACACGGTAAATAGAAGTAAACTTTGGGAAGTTCTTAAAGAATACGGAGTAAATGGAGGGCTCCTGCAAGCAATAAAAACAATATATACAGGTAGTAAAGCGAGCGTAAGGGTAAACGGGAAACTGAGTGACTGGTTCGATATTACGCAAGGCGTGAAACAAGGATGCGTTATGTCCTCGTGGCTATTTATCATATTCATGGATAAGTGTCTAAGAACTGCACTCTTCGACGAAGAAGGTGTAGATCGCCAAACAGTTAAGGTACGTGGGTTAGCTTTCGCAGATGACAAGATTGTTATGGCAGAATCAGTCGAGGACTTGCAAAGAATGTTGAATAAACTTCATACAAGCATGAAGGACATGAGACTCAAAATTAACGTAAATAAAACAAAAATCATGGTGTTTGAAGGAAAGAGTGAGAAAACAATGTGCAACATTGTCCTAAATGATGAGAGATTAGAACAAGTTGACAAGTACGTATATCTAGGTAGTCTATTCACTAGCGACGGAAAAATAGATGGGGAGTTAGATAGGCGCATAAATAAGGGTAAGCAGGTTATCGGTAGAGCAGGGTCCATCCTAACAAATAAAAACATATAAAAAAAAAGCTAAAATGGCCATACACAATTCTATATTCGTACCGACTGTACTATACGGTAGCGAGACATGGACCTGTCAAGAAAAGGACAGGAGTAAAATTAACGCGATCGGCATGAAACCTCTGCGCATAATATGCGGGAAAACACTAATGGACAAAGTCCGAAACGAGACAATCCTCAAAGAATGTGGTGCAAAAGAGACAATAGTTGACACATGGGAAAGAAATCAGTTAAGATGGTTCGGACATCTTGAAAGAATGAAAGATGAACGACTGACCAAACAAGTGTATAAAGGTAAAGTAAATGGCAGAATGCCCAGAGGAAGACCACCGAAAGAATGGTTAGAATCTGTAAATGAGACATTGATCCGTAGAGACATAAGAAGCCATAGGAACACAAGAGCTTGCATGAAAAAATGCATGGACGTGAAGGAAGCTAGAGTAGTATGCCAGGACAGAAAAGTGTGGCGACAAATAGTTTGTAAACAGAGTGACAGTAGAATGAATGACGCCTGAAACAAAGATCTTGGATACTAATGGGCCCAAGTGGAGAACCATACATAACAATTTTGTGAGGCTCTTCACTTGGGGTGATCGGTAGAGAGATTGATCAGCAACCTGGGTCGGAGCAGTGTTGCGGAGTAAACGTGTCATTTAAATAAATAACACGAGAATTCCAGATCAATCTAAAATATATATACCTAACACTTATATACCTATCCACCTCATACCTATATTCCTACCTACCTTATACCTATATACCCATATGCACACTACTATTCTCCAACCGAGCAAGTCACGCCTACCCCGAAAGGGAAATGGCTTAATGGTATAATAATAATAATAATAATAAAAACGTCTCAAATATTCAAAATTTATAAAATTATCAAAATTGCTGAAATTTCTAAAATGTCTGAAATATCCAACATTTTCAAAATTTATAAAATTTTCAAAATTTATAAAATTTTGAAAATTTATAAAATTACCAAAATGTATGAAATTTCTAAAATGTCTAAAATATCCAAAATTTTCAAAATTTCAAAAATGTTAAAAATTTTCAGAAATGTTAAAAAAATGGTTGAATTATCGAAATTTCTAAAATTTTCTACATTTCTAAAATTATCAAAATTTCTCAAATTTCCTTAAAACTCTCAAATTTGTAAAAGTTCGGATGTTTTCAAAATTTTTTATCATTTATATTTACCATATCAACCATATCGCCAACGGCCATACCACGCTGAAAAACCCAGTTCTCGTCAGATCACTGAAGTTAACCAGCGTTGGACGCGGTTAGTACTTGGATGGGTGACCATTCAAGAATACTGACATGAGTGCTGTTGGCACATGGTGGGTGTGGTGAGCCCACACTTGTAGTTATTTATAACTACAAGAAAAACCTAGAAACACTACCCGAATCGGGTAGTGTCACGCCTACCCTGAAAGGGAAATGGTTTAATGGTATATATATATAGATTTTCAATATTTCAAAACTTTCCAAAATTTCCTGAATTCATACAAAAATAGAAATAACGTTTCTCCTTACTGGATACATGCGCGTTAACTCAAGCGCTGAAAATTCTTTCCTACGGCAAAAAGGTGATGACGTGTTAGAAATTTTTATAATTTAAAAAATTTCGAACATTTTAGAAAATTTGAATATTTTATAAAATTCAGAAATTTTAATAAATTTTTTAATTTTTATAATTTTAACATTTTATAAAATTCAGAAATTTTTATAATATTAGAAATTTTTAAAATCTTAGAAATGTTGCAAATTTTGATAATATACGGAAATTTAGATAATTCAAAAATTTTCAAAATTTTGGGAATTTTCGGTACCACAGTTTCTGTGTCGATTATCGGAAAATGAATGCTCACATATGTATGTTTTATCATTTGCGTATAAAGTAACTTTTTACTTCTGAAAAGTATAACTTTAGCCTCGCTTCATAACATATAGGAATGAAAAAGGCTGAAATGATGAACGTCTTCTAAAAATTTGATTATTTGAAAAATTTTCTTGTCAGGATGTCTGACTCATCATATTATATTTAAAGACATGGCTGACTAAAGAAGGTCACTACCACTTGAGAAGGCGCCGCTCGCGAGTATGGTGCTAATGACTTTTTTATTCGATAACCCACACAAATTTCGGCGTCCAAACGTTAAAAGTAAGTTTCCAAACGCGGCCAATCGACGTTCAAACGATTGGTACAAAAATTTTTGAAAAAAATGTAAATTAGTTGTGCAGCGTGAAGTTAGCACCCCAATTTTGAAAACTCAACATCTTTTTGAGTTTTTACGTTCAAACGGAAAATTTTGGTTTCCAAACATGACCAAACGATTCCATTAAACAAAAGTTGGATATTTTATAGTTGTGCTAACTTCACGGACATCATCTAGCCTCGCTTCCTGCTTTGGGAATCGAACCCGCGCCCGCTAAGGCTACAGTGTTGGAACAAAGGACAATCACTATACCATTTGAGCCACGATGACTCCCTGATAATGCAATATATTTCCACTTGAAATCGTCAGAATATAAAGCATTTCATATTTAACTCATGGTAACTACATTAATTTAATTTAAAGAATTAATTTCCCTTTTTGTAAAAAATCGCCCAATTTCCCCTGCTTTGAGATAATTTTCGGTTTTGTATTAACATTTTGTCGCATTATATAATTAATTTTCTTTGACGTTCTTTTCAAAGTTAACTACTCTTTGTTTTTTATAAATAATTGCACTGCTTCAGGTTATTGCTCTATTGGTTAGTAATGCTCCATCTGTTCCATTTGGAGGGAATGAAAATTTTATGAAATCTTGAGGGAAAGAGAGAGGCGGAAAGAATATGAAAAAATGTATATATTGCTATATAGTGCTCGTTGAAGTGCTCAGAGAATTTGGCTCGGCGTCTCTTTAAATCATGAGAAGAGAGTAAATAAATAGGGCTTGTTCTCCAAGGCGGTGTTCGCTTCGAGTAGGAAGAGGAAAGGGGTTTGATATTGCTCTTTACCTGCAAAGGAGGTCAAGTGGTAAATATTGCTCTTGAGGCAGAAGCATCCACGAACGATTGAGTCCTAACGGCGTGGGAGTCACGATTTTACCGTAGAGTGATTGTATCAACATTTCAATGTACACGTAAATACGAAACTCGTGAGATTTTTAATTACATTGATTAATTTCATATGATGGACCTCGAAATTTCAAGCAGCCATTTTCTAGTATTTCCCTATGATTTTTAGGGTTTTATAGCGCTGGGCAGAAACCAAGGAGAGGAGGTTAGGAGAAATGATGGGAGGGGAAGTAGGGAAAGTGAAGGAAAATGAGGGGAGGGGAAGGAAA
>CAKNYM010044288.1:62807-79277 GCA_932195095.1 Andricus curvator | reverse complement strand
GGAGTTGAAGTAGGGAAAGTGAGTAGATGGGAAGTAGAGAAAGTGATGGGAAATGAGGACTTGGGAAGGGGGGAAAATGAGGAGAGGGAAAGTAGGGTCAGTGAGCGAAGGTGACGTATTGGGAAGGGGGGGGGGTGAGGAGAGGGGAAGTAGGGTCAGTGAGTGAAGGTGAAGTAGGGAAAGTGAGTGGATGGTAAGTAGGAAGGGTGAAGGGAAAGTAGGGTCCGTGAGTGGAGGTGATGTAGGGAAAGTGAGTGGATAGTAAGTAGGGAAAGTGAGGAGAAATAAGAAGCGGACAAGTGAGGAGAAATGAGGGGAGTGAAGGTAAGTGGAAGGGAAGTAGGGGAAGTGAGGGATGGGAAGTAGGGCAAATCAAGAGAAATGGGGAAGAAGAAGGGAGAAAAATTAGAAGAGGGACAGTAGAGTCATTGAGTGAAGGTAAAGTAGGGAATGTGAGTGGATGGTAAGTAGGGAAAGTGACAAAAAATGAGGAGCGGGTAAGTGAGGAGAAATGAGTAAAGGGGAAGTAGGGAAGTGAGTGAAAGGAAAAAGGAAAGATAGGGGAAATAAGGGGGAAGTAGGGTCAGTGAGGATAGGAGAAGTAGAGAAAATGATAGAAAATAGGCAAGGAGAAGTAGGAGAAATTAGGAGGGGCAAGTAGAGGAAGTGAGGGAATGAGAGTAGCATAAGTAGGGAAAGTGAGGGAAAATAAAGGGATGGTTCAAGGACAAGTTAGTGCCGTGACATCCTTGAAAAAATTCTGGTTCCCTATACAATTTTTTTTTAAAGCATCACTTATTACACTAGTTTCAAAATGTGAATATTATAATGATAATAATAGAAAATGTCTTTCATCTGTATTCTACTTTCATACCATTTTATTTCACTATTTATTTATATTTAAATATTTATTTTATTCTCATTATACTATTTTTATTTTGACCTCATATGAAAATAATAATAACCAAAATACGAATGTTCAATTGAATGCATTACAAAAAATGTTGAATGAAAAAAGAATGGCAAAAAATGCTGGTCGCAGGAATCGAGCCCAAAATTTCCGGTTACAAACTATTTCCAATTAATTGTTTAAAATTTGGTTATATTTTTTGTATGTTTTGTATTGAGCACGGGTTAATGTTGACTGATTAAAAAAATAGAAAATTTCTTTTTCCGTGAAACGAACAAATCGGGGGGGATCGATTACCATAAATCAAAAGTCGAATTTTAATAGGTATAAATTTGGATCACCCTAATATTACATGTTTGGCAATGGCCTATTTCTGGGAGGAATATGAATCCAAAATAAAATCCGAAGGTAGTAGGTTCCACTTGTCTGTCAATTTAATTTGAAGTTTAACTTTTTGCATTTGAATTATTTCTGGGTTTTCAAAAAAAGAGAGTGCTGATCATGTTCCGAGTAAAATAAATTGAATTTTTTTCAAAGCTTTGAAACGATTAGGATGGTCATTCTTGAGAGAAGTGAAGCCACAAGTGTTCTTGTGTTATTGAGCTGACAGGTCAGTTTTGTATTTCCCAGGGGAAGATTCAGGAAATGCTTATACCAGAGAGCTAGAGACCTTTACTGTGTTTCACGTGATTACAGATTCTTGTTACCGATAACCTAATCTAAAATACCTATGAGATTTACATTCGAGATAATATGTTTATTGTACATAGGTCCTTTATGGGAAAGTTTAATGCTCAAATATTACGTGGAACCATTTAAGGGACAGAACGCTGTTATAGTTTACATGGCGTCCTGCTTGATAGAGCTTCCAGAGTGAAAAAAATGACTAGATAAGTAATATTTTTTCAGTGACGAATTCATTTTCCATTTGTTATTTCATGAATTTATCTAAAAATTTTGATAAAACTATTCGGAAGCATAGCATTAAAATTGTTCAGAAGTATCTCTGATATTTCAGTATGTCATTTTTCCCGTTGATTGCAGAAAATTACTTTGAATCTGTTCAGTATATTTGATTCTATATATGTACATATGCACATAAGCATCTAAACACACATAAAATCTGAAATATTTTCCAAACGATTTAGGAGCATCAGATATTTCATTTTGATATTTATTTCGATTTTCAATATCGTTAAAAGCGTATATGAGAAGTAGAATTTTAAAATTAATTAAACGGACTCGATGGTTGTATAGCTATACTAAAGTGAACCAAAATGACGTTTGAAGCTTTTCATACGAATGCTATAGTTTTTAATTCACGTTTGTTCAATATAAAAACTATTTTCCATTTCAAACTGAAGTAAATGTCAAAGAAACTGGAAGCGTTATTACTGCCTTTCGACATTTAAAATCTGAATGTAGAAAAAGCGCAGCTTGAAAGGCGAAGTAAAAGTAAGCAAGTACCAGTGAGCATTTTGCGATGCATGTAGGACTGTAGGCGTAATGAAATGGCATTGCCGCTTTTCACATCTACTTTCAAAGTTAAGCACATTTCGTTTCTCTCATCCATTTCAATTTAACGGCATGAGAGTTGTCATTCTTGTGCTGTTTTAGAGAGTATTTTATTTTTAACGCTGACAATGTCAATAAACTTTAATATTAGAGCTGCACGTGTTTGAATTTTATTAAAATTACTATTATTGCTATTACAAGTTTATACAATACTATCAAAAATAACACAAGGTATTAAATTTTGTTGGTCTACTGTTCTATTTTTTTTTACTTTTCTTCCAACCGTGTTGTAAGATTAGATGATGTTTTTGGATGTTGACCAGGTAGTTGAATTGAATAAGGTGTTAAATTTTGTTGGTCTACTGGTCTAATGATGTTTTTAGATGTTGACCAGGTAATTGAATTATATAAGGTGTTAAATTCGAAAACCTGGACAACATCTAAAAACACGGTGTAATCTTACAACACGGTTGGAAGAAATTAAATAAAAAATAGACCAGTAGACCAACAAAATTTATTACATTTTGATTATATGTTTCTTATTTTGATTGCCTAATTAGGTTACTTCATAATAACTGTCTGTTCAGAAAAGATATTTTTCTTCTGCTATCGCGAATACTTGGTATGCATCCTTTATTTAGTTACGTTCTGTTTTGAAGCAATGACGAAGAAAAGTAAGTCTAGTCTTCTTTTACTTTCTCGTTATAGAAAATAATTCGAAATATCAGAACAATTAAAATAGCGTTCAGTTTGCGGATTTGAGACCCGAATTTCCGTTTTTATAGTAATATCACAGTGTAGAAAATCTAATTTTTTCCACATACGACAGCTTCAAACAGCACTACACTTCTTTATTTCACAGATATCACTTCTGTTTACTTTTTAAAGTTCTAGATAACCTCAACCAAATAGCTGTTCGTTGATTTTTTAGGATAATTTAATTTTCCATCTGGGAATAAATTCAATAATTGATATTCTTCCATAACTTATTAAAAATTTTTCTAATAATGATTTTTATAAGGAAAGCAAGGCATTTGGGATACCGAGTATTCAGGATAGCAGACGATAAGTCAATATTTTCGGAATTAAAATATATGCTCAAGAGAATCAAAACAAAATTCTTAAGAGTCCTAGGAAAATTTCAAATGTTTTAGTTTGGAAAAATTAATTTTAAAAGAAAATTCAAACAGATTTCAAAACATTTCGAATGATTTCCTAAAATTTCGATAAATAATTTCGAAGATTTTAAAGCAAAAGTTTTCAATTTCGCAAGATTACAATTTTTTTAAATTTTGCGAGAAGAAACTTAAGATTTATGGAAAAATTAAAAATAATTTTTTATTTTTTAAAATTAATTTTAAGAGAATATCTGAAAATATTTCAAAACATTCCAAATTTACCGAAAAAGAATCTAATATTTCAAAGTAATTTTTTTATTTTTCATGATTTTAAATTTGTTTAGGAAAAATTTTAATCAGTTTATGAGAAACTCTGGGATTTTAAAGATTCAAAATTGAAAGTTCTATAATTTTGAAGAGATACAATTGAAAAGTCCTAAATTTTATAGATGGATAAATAAAAATTCTTAAATTTAGATGATTTTTAAGATCAAAAGCTGAGTTTTTCAATTCAAATTCTTCCAAATTGAAGAAATTTCAAATGTGAATCAATAAAGTTACAGCATTTTTAATTGTAAAACTTAAAACTTGTATAATTTTTTTAGTAAATTTCCGAAATTAAAAACTCTTTAATTCTAATGATTTGCAATTTAAAGTTCTACAATTTTGAAGAGTAATAGTTGAGAACTTTTTAATTTTAAAGATGCAAAAATTAAAATTTTTAAATTCTGATGATTTTGAAGATCAAAAGTTAAACTTTTAATTCTAAACCTTCCAAATTGAAGAAATTTTGAATGTAAATCATCCAATCTACACAATTTTCAATTTTAAAACTGAAAAATTATATAATTTTTAATTGTAAATTTTCAAAATTATAATTCTTCAATTTTAATGATTTACAATATTCAAATTTTAGCAATTTTGAAGAGTTGCAATTGGAAATTTTCGAATTTTGAAGATATAGAATTGTAAATTATTACATTTTTAAGATTTATATTTTGAAGGTATGCAATTTTTTTTCAATTTTTCTATGTTAACAACATTTTTTTAAAATTTTTAAATTCTTCAATTCTGACGATTCGCATTTTTAAATTCTTCAATTTTGAAAAGCTGCAATTGAAAACATTTTAAAAAAATGTTTAATTCTTCAATTTTGACATTTCGCAGTTTAAGATTCTTCAATTTAGAATATCTGCAATGGAAAACCATTCCATATTAAATGTGTATAATAGAAAATGTTGCAATTTTGAATGAGTTTTTTTCGAATAGTCTAATTTTGAAAAGATAATAGAAAAAAGAATTCAATTTTAAAGACCTAAAATTAAAATTCATTGAATTATAAAGTTTTATAATTCAAAGTTTTGCAATTTTGACAAATTACAATAAAAAATTATGAAATTTGGAAAATTATTCAATTTTCAAGTCTTTTATTTTAAATTTATGCAATTTTTAAAGACGCAAAAATCTATCTATGATAGAAAATGATGCAATTTTGAATTAGTTTTTTTTAATAGTGCAATTTTAAAAAGAAAAAAATTCTATTTTGTAGACTTAAAATGGACATTTATTAAATTTTTATAGATGTGCAATTCGACATTCTTCAATTATAAACCGTAAAAATGACAGCGTTCATTTTTGTAAAAACTTTTATCATTTTTTATATATGCAACATATGTTTCCATACATAGAAAAGGAACTTTGCAGGAAGTTCAAGTTACTTAATTCAGTGACTGAAAATGTTTCAAATTAAATTTTTTTTTATTTGAAAGAAACTAAAGAATTTCTATTCAACTAAAACACCCTCAAGGGGAAACAGAATTTTATAAGATGCCAAACTGACGTATACTAATAATCTGTCAAACTGTTTTTTAGAAAAAAATTCAAAAGACAAAAGCACGCGATGAGTGAGCGGAAACAGGAGCTTCAATGTGAATAAAGTGATGAGTGAATTCGAAGATTATTATTATTAATATTTTATAGAATAGACAAAAAAGGATCCTAAAAATCCAAATATTTTAAAAAAGCTTTAAGAATGTTTTCGTGTTAATTGTGTAGATAAATATTTGAGCCTTAATTATTTTACTCACCCCTATTTATGTATAGCTCTTTATTTTTATTTTGTCGAGTTTTTTCTATAAAGGAAACTTTAATGAACTCTTTTTATCCGCTGAATACAATCGGGTATTGATATTCTTTCTTTTGTTTTTATAACTTGCCGTAAATTGTGCTTTTGAGAGAATGTTGCTGCAGTGAAGCTGAATTGCCGGAGGCGCAGCTGTTGATAGACGAGATGTCAGAATATAGACATCATGCCTTTCGATTAGTTTTCAAATGATCGCAAGCGCAGCCGTGAGGCAGACGAGAGCTTTTAGAAGTTTTTCCAAAGTTTGCAATATTCTTCAGAGTAGTCTCGCGAATCCTATTAGAATTAACAACTCCGAGAGCCTTCTTTCAGGATACGTTCCCCCATTTCAGCTGATCGACTAGCCGATACTTTACAACTTTTATTCAATTGGCTCTCTTACTTTGTCTCCTGGACATTTTTTTAAGTTTTTATATTCATGTGGCGTGATTGGGCAATTTATGCTACTTGTATTGTGCTTATATTTTTTTGAAGCGTGTGCTGTTGATAGGACTTCCTTATACAAAACTGTCACATTTGCCACTGGCAAAATTGTGTCCCTCACCTTTGATATACTAGAATGAAAATGGGAGCTTGTAGATGTGAAATTGACTTTCGAGTTTGCCGTTCAGAGCTAGGTATTTACATTTAAATTACTTTGTAAAGTTTAATTGAAAGAGAGAGATGAGGGGTGAAGCCGAAAAAAGACCTTAGTGACATTTTAGCAATTTTATATAAAAGTGAAGAAACTTTATCAAAAATCAAGTATTAAGTAAAAAGAGAGAAAGGATTTTCGAATTTTGAGTTATAACCTATTCCATTTCAAATCAGGATAAATTTCAAGAAAAGTCTAGGTCATGGGGCCAGAATGATTTCTTATCTGGATATGTCATTCTAGAGTAAAAATAGAGGGACACCTATTTTACAGTTTGACCAAAATTTTATTTTTTCATTTTTTACAGTCGTCGGCAGATTACCAGCGTATTTTCAAAAAATGACAATGGCTGTTTTTCTAAAATGTTTGAAAGTGGATTTTCTGAAAAATTTCAGTTAATTTTTTTTAGGAATAGATGGTAATATCGTTGGATAATATCGATGGTAGTATCGTTCTTGGTAAAATACTGCCTCACATTGAAAAAAATTAATTTAAAAAAATCGAATTTTCGCATTTGGAAATGTTCTGCAAAAAATACCTCTTACTCTTTTGTGATATCTAGGATTGTGTTTTGAGAAAAAATATAAAATAATATTTAACAACAATTTTACCAGCCTCAAAGATGTTTTAGCCAGCATAAAACTGATAGGATATCTTTCTTATATTAGTAGAAACTTTTTAAAAATATTGAAAAAACAAAAAAGGTGGGCTTTTTCAGAAAATATTCTTTTCATGTTTTCAAAATTCGAAGAACAATATAAAGAAATTTTTCTGGAAAAGGCCACTTTTTTATTTCTTCCCATATTTTTATACAGTTTCTGCTAATATAAGGATGGCATCCTATTACTTTAGGGGATCTTAACCACTTTTGAGACCACGGAAATTTTTATTTTAAATATAGTTTTTGATTTTTAATATAATTTTTGATTTTTTCTCGTAAACGATGTAATATATCACTAAAGAGCAAGAGTTATTTTTTTTATAACTTTTCTAGATGTGTAAACTACCCTGCTTTTTTAGTTGTTGCTAAAGTCCTTTATTTTTTACAATATTAACATGATTTTTTTCTCATAATCGTACGAAAGGTAATGAAATTCTGCGTCTAATAAGCCTAAGTAGAAGACAAAATGTCAATTTAATAAAAAAATATTGCAAAAAAACCCTCAAATTTCGAGGTTTTTTGAAAATTCGAATGCCTCTGGAAATATTAAAAAAATTTCAAAGTTCTTGGGCTCATTTTAAAGGTAAGTCTCATAGTATTTTTCCTAATTGTTTACATATTTTTCCCTAGATTCTGCCCTGGGGTCGAACTTGGTGCAAAAAAGTCTAAAAATTTAAAAAATGTGAAAACTTACAAATTAAAAAAAAAATCATTATTTATCATATTTTACTGAATTTTAGTAATATTAACACAAAATATTGTTCTGAATTTATTAAATTCATTTGGCGAGTGCTATCATTTTTTGAATTTTTGCGATTTTTTTTCACCAAGTTAGACTCTAGGGTAGAATCTAGGGAAATAAAAAAATTATCGATCTAGGAAAATACTGTGGAAACTTATTTCTAAAATGAGGTCAAGAAAATTGAAAAATGTTAACTATTTTCACAGGTATTACAATTTTTCGAAAACATCGAAATTTGACGATTTTTTTGGAATATTTTTTTATTCAATGGACATTTTGTCTTTTGTGTAAATGTGAGGGATTTTTTTACACAAATAGTATAACAATTAAGAGATAACTTCCGCCGGTACTTTACCTTTCATTTTTTGCGAGAAAAATACAAAAATGCGATCGATCAAAAATAATTTTTTTAATGTGAAACTCAAGAGATATGTAGTGCACTAGTACATATTGCCACATGTTTCTCAAGAAAAAAACAAATGTTAAAAGTGGGGTTTTTGAGAAAATCCGCTTTCAAGAATTTTAGAAAAGCAGCCGCTATTTTGTAATTTTTCAAAAAAATTAATTTCAAACAAAAACAATTTGAACGAGCAAGAATTGCGACTTCGAACAAAACAAGAAAATCCTGAATACCTATGCTTGTTTAGGGAATAACACATTTTTAAAACAATTCATGTCAATTTTTTAGATTTCGCAGGTATTCTTCGACTGATTGTAAAAATTAAAAAAAAATTTAATGGGTAAACTGTGGAATACATGTTCCTTTCTTTTCACCATAGAATGATATATCCAAATGCCATATCATTCTGACTTCTAAACATCTCTGCCTGCTTTGAAATGTAATTGGTGTTACATAATTCAATTTTTTGAAAAAATGTCTCATTTTGAGTAACAAGCAGAAGAATAATACGTATTATTTTTTTTATTAAATTTCGATTCAATTATCTACAAGTTCCCAGGTAAATCGGAAGGCTTCTTTCAATTTTCTAGTGTGTGAAACACGGGATGAGAGAGGATGTTTTGTATCACATATTGAGTGCCATAGTAAGTGAGTGACGCATAAAAATCTTCTTCAGAGTTGAAAGATAAATATTGTGGTTACATTATCATTGTTTCTCTCTGAAAGAGAAAGAAAGAGTGCAAAAATCGAAAAATTACAGTTTTATATTGCAGGGTATCTATTTGGAATTCTTTGGACCATAAAAGTAGAGTAAGCGCGGTAATAAGGAAAACGAATAGACCTCTTTGAAAAAGACATAAGGTTTCTAGTTGTAAGGAATTGGAAGTCGATAATGTTTGATTGAGAAAGATGTGAAACTGAAATTAGAGAGGAAATTCTGTAATGTTGCTCTCTCACTCATCTATCTCTTTCAGAAAGAAACAAAGCTGTTCCCCAGAGAAAAAAGTCATGATTTTACTTCACTGTACAGGACCTATTTAATTCCCATCTTGAGTTATTAAACCTAATCGTTTGTAAAAGTAAATTTACTTTCCAGAATATACCTTTATATCAAGGAGAATATGTTTAATAGTTGATGAAGTTTCTATCAAGTAGTTCTTAATTTATATAGAAATTATTTGTTGAAACACTTTTTGAACTCGATAGATGGTGTGAGAAATTGATCCTTGGTAAAGTTGGGAAGAAAGCTAGACACGTCATTGATTTACTATAATCCTGGCAATCTGTGATACAAAACCCCGGTCTCGGTGTTTTTCGCGTTTTGAAGAGCCGCCTTTCCGTGGAATAGTTGTCTGGAATACATACCGAGTAATGATGCGAAGACCATGACGAAACAGGTGCCCAGATAGACGTCGATGGACTTGACGTAGGAGATTTTGGGAAGGGCCGCATTGGTCGAGGACATAAGGGTCGTCATGGTGAGCACAGTGGTTACTCCGAGGGCTACCCGAGCGGGGGTTGCGTTTCGGTTTAGCCAAAAGCTCACCCATGAAATTATCACGATCAGTCCAGAGGGAATGTAGATCTGGATCAGGTAGTATCCCATGGAACGGACGAACTGGATCTCGCAGGCCAGTCGCGAGTAATTACCTGCGAAAAAAAAGAGAACAGTCCCAGTTTTGACAATCTTTCCTACCCTTTCCCCTCAATCTTTCTTCTATTTATTTTCTCATCCTTATTTCCCATCACTGAAAACAAAATTTTCACCAACGACAACATTTAGCTCTAGTTAAACTAAATCTAGTTGGAATGACAAATATTTCTTACTAGAAAGTTATGGGCATACAGTTGATTCAACTATAACATCCTAGTAACACCTGGTAAACGACACCTAGCTTCATTAACAAGGGAACTCTGGTTTGTTCTGATTAATAATGATGAAGATCCAGCGTGTTTGCTTGAATTATATCGCAAAGTGATGAGCCAATTATGCAGGAAACTAAGTGATTATGCATGTTTTTGAATATGACTTTTACGTTTACAGGTTTCCAAGAACTCCGTTCACTGGGTCAACAATGCTTTTTTTCTAAAAATCAAAGCGTTCATCCTAATTATTGAAACTATCTTGATGTGTCAAATAGATAAATGTCTTAGTTGAAGCGACCTTGTCATTCTAACTAGAGCTGCAAAGTTATGGCCTGTACTAATTGGGCAAAATTGTTGCTTCCTTGTATGCAGATACAAAGAATTTTTTTCGGTCGTATCTTCTTGTATTTTATTCTCCCTTTTCACCCTTTTCACCCTTTTTCCCCTTATCCTACAGAACTTATTCTCAGTTGTTATTTTCTTTCCCTGAACGAGTATACATCTCACTCAACTATATACCTGTGCTAGAGAAAAAGTAGAGTTGATATCACTGAATATTTGCACAATAGAGTTTGCTGGAGAGAGAGAGATCGTTACTTGTAAATTGTCCTTGTTAGTATTCGCTTTTTCTGCTTTGCTGATTAGCAGAGTTTACATCCAGAGAAAAAAGCTCGTGGTTAACATTTTATGGCAGGTGTTAAGGGCATTACCGTTAAGGTAATTACAATTATGATAGCAGATAGGGTAAGATTATTGCAAGGAACGCTGTAGAGTAACATTGAGTTTATCCGCTTTTCTCATTAGCTAGATGCATTGCCTTTTATAATTGTTTGGATAAAGGTGCCATTATTAGCCTTCTCTGTTTTTAATGTTGTATTCGGATTTTAGAAATGAGCACAGAACTCTACTTTATTCTCGGATTATTCATCAGTTCACAAATTGTTCTTTATTCGTTTCTAATTTTCAAAAATGTTACGTCTGCTACTTCTAGTTTATCTGTCTTCAAGAATGGGTGATTCCAAAGCTTCATTTCGAATTCTATATTCGTATGAATTGGTACTGGTATTTTAAGGCCAATTCCCATTGGCGCGTGACGCTTTAAAAGTTAGCAAAAATAAATGTTGGAGAACTAGCAAAGTGCGCGGAATTTTTACGACTCAATCCACTTTTTCTTAATGCAATTTCATTTGATTCGGAATTCACTGCTGTTATATGGTGTACGAGCTCGGAAACGGCCGAAGGATATCGAAAACGTTGTTATATTAGAAAAAAAGAGGAGCTCAGCTATACCAATCCGGCACATGGAGTACGTACGCGTTGACCTAATTTACTCTTTTATGAGCCAATTAACCCATTAAGTATTGAAAAAACTGCGGGTCCCTCATGGAAAATGTTCTAATGACTCATATAATATACTTTTTATTCGCATTTTATTACCTCAATGAACAACGGATGCACTTTCTTATTTAGGATGAGTTTTTTCATTTATTCTTTTATGTAGTTCGCTTGGTCTCAGACGATAATGTCGCGTACTTTTTAAAAATCTTGACCACTGATCATCACAAAAAGCCTGAACCACCCCAGGGTGACGTCGCAAATACAAAAACCCACCCCGTTTCAAGTCAACATTTTTTCTTCGATTTTATTTTATAAACGCTTAAAATAAAACACTAAACATACAAATATCATAATTTAACAGACTTGACAGCCCGAAATGGTTCGAATTTACCCCATATGCCCCACATTAGAATTTATTCCCTTTTTATTCCACTATTTTCGTGAAAAATCACCCTATTTCCCCTGCTAGGAGTGTCCGAATTTACCCCGTATGACGGTACATACCACATTGAATTCAATATGAAATGGTTAAGATTTGAAATATATTGAATTTTTAACAAAATAGTTGAATTTTCAACAACAACAAAATATCAATTTTCTACCAAAAGAGATGGGTTTTCACCGGAATAGTTGAGTTTTCAAGTTAAAAAGTCAAAAGATGATTTTTCAACTAAATTTTTTTAGACCAAAATGTTGCATTTACAACCAAATAGTTGAACTTTCAAGAAAAAGGGACGAACTTTCAATTCAAATAGCTGAATTTGTTTTCCAAAAAGACGAATTTTTATGAAAGCAGTTAATTTTTTGAACAAAAAGATCACTTTTTAACAGTATAGTTAAATTTTCGACAAAATAATTACATTTTCAAAAAAAATAGTTGCACTTTTAATCAAATAGTTTAATTTTCAACCTACAAAAATGGATTTTTAACAAAATAATTGAATTCTTGAACAATGAAGAATTAACTTCAATCAAAAACAGTTGCATTTTCAACCAAAAATTTTCATTTTCAAACCAAGAACACATGAATTTTTTAGAAGAAAGTTGAACCTTTAATGCTGAAAGGCAAATGTTTAACAAAACACTCAAATTTTCGTCCAAGAAGATAACTTTAAAAAAAATAGTTGAACAAAGTAGTTAAATTTTCAATCAAAATAATTAATTCTCAAGAAAAAATATAATAGCTTATATTTCAACTAAATAAAGATTTAAAAAACAGTTGAATTTAACCAAAAAAGATAAAATTTCCACCAGAATTGATAAATTTTCAAACCAAAATGAAGATTTTTCAACAAAACAGTTGAGTTTTTGTCCAAAAAATATGACTTTTTAAGAATAAAGTTTAACAAAATAATTGAATTTGGAATAAAAACAAAGGTCAATTCTCAACAAAAAATATAATAGTTGATATTTCAACCAAAAAAATATTTTAATTTTGAATCAACAACAGTTAAATTTAACCAAAAATAGTGAATTCTTAATGAAAAAATATTTAAATTTTAAATAAAAAAACAGTTGAAGCTAACAAACAAAGGATGAATTTTCAAATAAATAGTTAAATTTTCAACCAAAAAAGATTCATTTGTAACCAAATAGTTGCATTTTTTAAAAAAAGGTTAAATTTGTACCAAAGGAGATTAATTTTTAATTTAAAAAAAAAAGAATTTTTAACAAAACAGTTGAATAATCAACCGAAAATATACAGTTTCAAACAAAAAGTTCATTTTTAACAAAATATTTGAATTTTCTACCAAATAATAGAATTGTCAAACAAAAAAGAACGAATTTTTAACAAAACAGTTGAATTTTTACGCAAAAGAAAAGAATTTTCTGCAAAACAGTTCAATTTTGAATCAAAGAGATGAATCTTCAACTAATAAAATGAATTTTTAACAAAGTAGTTCAACTCAAAACCAAGTAGTTAGATTTTCAATCAAGAAGACTAATTTTCGACATTGAAAGACGAATTTAAAACAAAATAGATACATTTTTAAAAAAATTGTTGAATTTTCAACTGAAAACGATCAATTTTCATCCAATAATGAAATAGTTGAAATTTCATTTAAAAAATGAATTTTCAAAAAAAAAAAAAAAAAAAAAAAAAAACGAATTTTCAACTAACAAAATGAATATTAAAAAAAGTCGTAGTAGTAGTACTTTCAATCAAGTAGTTGCATTTTCAATCATTAAAGATGAATTCTTAATGAAAAATTTAATACATGAATTTTCAACTAAAATCGATCAATCTTCAGCCAAAAATTGAATAGTTAAATTTCCAGTTGAGAAGATTCATTTTCAAAGGAAATGAATTTTCAAACTAAAAAGATGAGTTCTCAATGAAAAATTTAATAGTTAAATTTTCAACTAAAAACGATAAATTTTCAGCGAAAAATGGATTTGCTGAATATTCAGTTGAGAAAATTAATTTTCAACTGAAAAAAAACGATTTTCAACAAAACGGAATGAATAATCTTCAACTAATAAAATCAATTTTTAACCAAGTAGTTCAACTTTCAACCAAGCATAGTTATATTTTCAATTAATTAGATTAATTTTCTGCCAAAAAAGACGAATTTTCAACAAAACACAGGAATTTTTAACAAAAAATACTTTTCTTGAAAACAGGGGGGAAAGGGGAATTATTGAAAAAGGGTGAAAGAGGGGAATATTAGGGACAATAGTGTTAAGTCTGTATTTAGATGCTTTACTTGTGAAATAAATTCACCATTTTTTAAGCACTTAAAAAAATTATTATTCACATTTATGTTTTCCATGTGTGATGTCACATTCTGCGTTAATCCCCCCCCCCTGACAGAGTGACGTAGTTGTTGAAAGGCCTCTAGAGCCTAGCTATAAAATTGTCAAGCGA
Source organism: Andricus curvator (assembly GCA_932195095.1). NCBI lineage: Eukaryota > Metazoa > Arthropoda > Insecta > Hymenoptera > Cynipidae > Andricus > Andricus curvator. Next base: position 65,081 of record CAKNYM010044288.1, on the reverse strand, counting down.
CAAGATATAATGAAACATAAAACACAAGAGTTTGCACGAAAAGATGTATGGACCCTAATTAAGCTAAATTTGTATGCCAGGACAGGAGAGTGTGAAGAAAAAGAGTTTATAAGACATGTGTTATAAAGAGTGTCAGCGGAGGGAGAGACGCCTGAAACGAACGATTATGGATACTAATGGGCCCGCGTGGAGAGCTTTACATGGCGACTTTGTGAAGCTCTTCGCCTGGGGTGATTGCTAAAGAGATTGATCAGTGACCCGTGTCGCTTTCTCACATTTGTCATATGAATTCCTTGATCCTGGGCAGTATAACAAGGCTAGAACCGAGTGAGTTACGTTTACCCCGAAAGGGATTTGGCTTAATGGTCTAATAATAAATAATAATAATATATGATTTATTTATTTGAAATCCCCCATGTTCACATAACGGAAGGCAGCTTAAAAGCTACTAAATACTACACCCCATTTATGGTGTGAAGACCCCCATCCGAACATAACATTCAGGATATCCTGTGGTAAGAGTCACGACATCATTGTAATTCGCAACGCATTTTCGAGCATGGAAAGTACTCGAGTCACGTAGTAACTCGGTCGTATTTCGAGGGCCTCGGTGACAGTGAAGCATCGTAAACGAAGGGTACAGGATTCACGGGACTGATAGTAAACGGTTGATAATCTAAAGGGCTTTTGGATAATGTAACACTGGAAATGATGGCAATTTGAGAATGATGCTTAAAAGGGGCGTAAGTCATTTTACAGGTACATAAAACAACACATTGAAGGAAAACTCGTCTTGAATACAATGGACACTATTAGATGTCATTTATTATATTTATAAAGGATATGGTTGTGATCAAATAATTTGTTTCGTGGAGAAAATGTATGTATGTGAACGAGAATTCTGCCTTTCAGGGTAGGCGTGACACTACCCGATTCGGGTAGTGTTTCTAGGTGGATAGGTTTCTTGTAGTTATAAATAACTACAAGTGTGGGCTCACCACACCCACGATGTGCCAACAGCACTCAGTTTTCTTGAATGTTCACCCATCCAAGTACTAACCGCGTCCAACGCTGCTTAACTTCAGTGATCTGACGAGAACTGGGGTTTTCAGCGCGGTATGGCCGTGATTTGAGAAAACACCGTTAACTGCAAAATGAACGAAGCCGAGAAAATCGACGAAAACTGTTCGAATCTTTATTCGCGTGTATCGCGGATTCTTATTCAATTTCTGCATTTTTATGTTGTTGTTCTTGAATAATTTCCATACGATCTTTTCATTTTTGCAAGAAAAATTGTTAAAAAATGTTGATTAAATATCTAAAATGCAGTTAACGGTGTTGATTGGGATGCTGAAATTCGAGAAAACGCCGTAACGGGCAGTTACGGCTCTCTTCGAATTATGGACCTCAGAAATAGACCTGCCGTGATTTGAGAGAACGCCGTTCACGGCAAAAGAATATAATAACTAATAATAAGGGCAGTTACGGCGTTTCTCGAATCACAAACCTTTTTTCTCGGGGTACGATGATTCCGGAGAATGCCGTAAGCACTTACGGACCTTTTCGAAATCACGAAGGCTCGAAATCGCCGTCCAATAATTTTGGTAGAGTCCGTAACTGCCCGTTACGGCGTTTTCTCGAATTTTGACGTCACGTATTTAGTCGTCTCCGATTTACGCCTGCAGTTAACGGTCAGTTACGGCTCTCTCTCAAGTCACAACTCGCCAATGTTTGCAGTTAATGGTGTTTTCCAAAAATTATGCAATAATTATTTTTAAAGTTATTAACAATTAAAATTTTTTTTTTAATAATTGGCTGTAGGTTAGGGTGGGTCGAAAATAAATACTTTTGGAATTCGAAATCGCTGCAACGCGAAAAAGTAGCGTATTGGGATCCTAAAATAGTATAATTAATTTGAAATCGATCGTCATCCATCTTGGTTACCCCCCCCCCCAAAAAAAAAGGTTTCAAAAATTTATTTTTTGCAGAGTTTTTAAATTTTATTGAGTTTCAATTTTTTTTTACATACCTGGAGGTCAAAAAAGCCTTCTCAATTTTTTTTGGACTTTATCATTTTCTGAGAGACAATTCCTATTTAATTTACCATTATTTTCGGGAATTTTTTTAACACGTTCGCAAATAGGAGGAGAATTATTTGAGGTACATGAAAACTTTTTAGTGACAAAAATGCATTAGAAAAAAATCCCCAAGACCCAGGAATTGAAATTGGCAATACAGCGAATTTTTAAAATTTTGATTTTGGTATTTTGTGAA
>CAKNYM010044288.1:45469-62707 GCA_932195095.1 Andricus curvator | reverse complement strand
GTTACGGAAGGGGGGAGGGGGTTCTTCAATCATGTATGTAATTTTTGCAAATTCGCAAAAACTTCCTCCTGAAGATTATCTTTTTAGTGATAAATTTTATTATTTGGTTGAAAATTTAACAACTTTCTCAAAAAGACATTATTTTTTTTTGCAAATCCAATTCTTTTATTTAAATTTCGTCTTTTTGGGTTAGAAATGTAACTCTTTTCGTATAATATTAACCTTTCGTTTAAAATTCATATTTTGTTGCTGGTAAGTCAACTGAAATATTTTTTGATGACAAATATTTTTTCTGAAAATTTGTCTTTTTAATTTAAAAGTTCATCTTTTTTTAGTAGAAATATTGCATCTTTCTTGGACAAAAATGCAACCGTTTTTTTGAAAATTCAACTATTTCCTAGAAAATTTACTTTTTGTTTAAAATTTGTATTTTTCTTTAGAAAAGTCTATTGAAATCCTTTTGGATGAAAATTCAACTCTTTTTTTGAAAATTCTTCTTTTTGATTTAAAAATTCACCTGTTTTAGTGAAATTTTCATTTTTCTTGAATAAAAATGCAAATGTACGGTTAAATATTCAACTCTTTTTTGAAAATTTGTTTTTCTGATTTCAAAATTCACCTGCTTTAGCAGAAAGTACATCTTTCGTGGATAAAAATGCAACTGTTTGGTTTAAAATTCAACAATTTTGTTGAAAAGTCATACTTTTTGGTTGAAAATTCTGCTGTTTTCTTGAAAATTGAACTATTTTGTAGAAAATTTACTTTTTGGCTGAATTTAATATGTTGGTGTTGAAAAGATAACTGAAATATTTTCTGGATGAAAATTCAACTATTTAAAAGAATTGTTTTTTTTTTAAATCAAAAATTCATCTGTTTTAAGAGAAATTTCATCTTTCTTGGATAAACATGCAACTGTTTGGTTGAAAATAAAACTATTTTGTTAAAAAGTCATACTTTTGGTAGAAAATTCTGTTTTGTTGAAAATTTTGAACTATTTCGTAGAAATTTTACTTTTTGTTTAAAATTCATATTTTGGTGGTAAAAATGAACTGGAAGCTTTTCTGGATGAAAGTTCGAATGTCAAAAAGAATTTGTCCTTTTTTTATTGAAAATTCATCGGTTTTAGCATAAATTTCATCTTTCTTGGATAAAAATTCAACTATTTTTGAGAGAATTCAACTATTTCGTTACAAATTGGTTAAAAAATTGGTATTTTTGGTTGAAAAGTTAAATTTTGTTCGTAAAATCTTATTTTTTGTTAAAAAATTCATATTTTGATCCTGAAAAGTCAACTGGAATCTTTTCTGGATGAAAATTCAACAATTTTTTTTTAAAAGTCATGCTTTTTGGGTAAAAATTCGTCTTTTTGGATTAAAAATTCAATTTTTTCGTAGAAACTTATTTCTTGGGTAAAAATTCATATTTTGATCGTGAAAAGTCAACTGGAATCTTTTCTGGATGAAAATTCAACAATTTTTTTTTGTCATCCTTTTTGGATAAAAATTCGTCTTTTTGGATTGAAAATTCAATTTTTTTCGTAGAAACTTATTTCTTGGGTAAAAATTCATATTTTGATCGTGAAAAGTCAACTAAAATCTTTTTTAACAGAAAATTCAACGATTTTTTTCTTGAAGAGTTATATTTTCAGTTGAAAATTCAGCTCTTTGGTTGAAAGTTTAATAATATGTTAAAAATTAATCTTTTCAAATTGAAAATTCAACTACTTGGGTAAAAGTTAAACTGCATTATTAAAAATTTATTTTTTTGATTGAAGGCTTATGCCTTTGGTTAAAAATTTAACTCTTTAGTGGAAAAGTCTTTTTTTTTTGTTTAAAATTAATTTTTTGACTGAAAATGTAACTTTTCCATTTGTTTAAGATTGATCTTTTTTAGTTTAAAATTCTCCTTTTTTGGTGAAAAAAAAAATAATTTTCTTCGTTTAAAATTTCATTTTTGTTGTGTAAAAATGCATCAGTTTCGTGGAAAAATAATTTTTTGCTAAAGTCATATTTTTTGTCTGTAAATTCAATTTTTTGATTGAAATATAAACTATGATACTTTTTGTTGGGAACTTATATTTTTAGGTTGAAAATTCAAGTATTTTGTTAAAAAGCCATCTTTTATAGTAGAAAAGACATTTTTTTTTTCAATGAATTATTAAATTTGGAAAATTTTTAATTTGTATCTGAAATACTGTTTGATTCCATTTATAAAAGATTCTATGTTAAAAGCATTTCAAGATTAAAATGCTGGTATTTGAATTTTAATGATCAACGAAAATGAAAAATTAGACAAGGAAAAATAGGGGTCAGAAAAATGTTTAAACTACAAGTTATGAAGATAAGTTCACAAATACCAAAATCAAAATTTTAAAAATTCGCTGTATTGCCAATTTCGATTCCTGGGTCTTGGGGATTTTTTTTTCTAATGCATTTTTGTCACTAAAAAGATTTCATGTACCTCAAATAATTCTCCTCCTATTTGCAAACATGTAAAAAAAAATCCGGAAACAATGGTGAATTTAATAGGAATTGTCTCTCAGAAAATGATAGATTAAAGTCCGAAAAAAATTGAGAAGACTTTTTTGACCTCCAGGTATGTAAAAAAATTGAAACTCAGTAAAATTTAAAAACTAAGCAAACAAGAAATTTTTGAAACCTTTTTTTCGAGCGCGGGTAACTAAGCTGCATGTCGATCGATTCCAAATGAATTATACTTTTTTAGGCCCCCAATAATTTACTTTTCCGCATTGTAGCGATTTCGAATTCCAAAAGTATAAGAAGAAATAAATTTGAAAACGTTAAGTTTTACTTTGAAATTCTTTTATTCCGTTGATAAAAGGTTTTGTGTTAAAAATGTTACAAGATTGAAATTCTGGTCTTTGAATATTATTCGTCCGGGAAAAATTAGGGAATTTTGAAAATGAAGTTTCGCGGCCACCCGGAAATAATATTCTTGTCAGTAATTTATTCGCCTTGTATTTCTATTTCTTCCTTTGCTGCTTCGTCCTCTCGTCTTTATATTTTTGGTTAAAAATTTTATTATTTGGTTGAAGAATGAACAATTTTATTATAAATTCATCCTTTTTGGTTGCTGATTCAACTGTTTTGTTAAAAATTTACTTTTTGTTGAAAATTTATATTTTTGGTTGAGGATCCAACTATTTTGTAGAAAATTCGTCTTCCTTGTTTGAATTCAACTGTTTTTTATTTAAAATTAAAATATTGTTTGTTTCAAATGTCTACTATTACATTATTTGTTCAAAATTCACCTTTTTTTTTGGTTGCAAATTTAATTATTTAGTTGAAAGTTGAACCATTTTGTTAAAAAATAATTTTTTTTTTGCTTTATATTCCCCATTTTAGTTGAGAATTTATCTCTTTAGTTGAAAATTCGTTTTTTTTTGGTTGAAAATTATTTTTTTTTTACTGAAAACCAGTTGGAGATTCATAATTTTAGTTGAAAATTCATCTCTTTGGTTAAAAGTTTAACTATCTTGTTCAAGATTCAACTCTTTGGTAGAAAATTGAACTATTTTATTAAAAATTAGTTTTTTTGCTGTGAAGGTAATTTTTTAAACTGAAAATGTAACCTTTTCACTTTTGGTTAAAAATGTATCTTTTTAAGCTGAAAATTAGTTTTTTTGTTGGAAAAAACTAATCTTCTAGCTTTGAGATTTCCTCTTTTTTGGTTAAAAATGCAACTGTCTGGTTGAAAATTAATTGTTTTGTTGAAAATTCATATTTTTGGACTGATGATATTTTTGGGCTGAAAAATCTTTATTTATTGAAAATTCATAATTTTAGTTGAAAAGTCATCTCATTGGTTGAAAAGTTGACTATTTCGTTGAAAATTCATTTTTTTGTGGAAAATAATTTTTTTACTGAAAATTTACTTTTTGGTTTTAAAAATTCATCTACTTTATAGTCCAAATTTGATATTTTGTAGATAAAAATGTAACTGTTTGGTTGAAAATTAATCTTCTTTGGTTGAGGGTCCAACTATTTTGTTGAAAATTCGTCTTCTTTGTTTGAATTCAACTGTTTTTTATTTAAAATAAAAATATTGATTTTTTTGGTTGAAAATTGAATTATTTAGTTGAAAGTTGAACCACTTTGTTAAAAAATAATTTTTTTTTGCTTTAGATTCCTCATGTTAGTTCAGAATTTATCTCTTAAGTTAAAACTTTGTTTTTTTTTTTGGTTGAAGATTTTTTTTTTTTTACTGAAAACCAGTTGGAGATTCATAATTTTAGTTGAAAATTCATCTCTTTGGTTGAGAGTTTAACTATCTTGTTCAAGATTCAACTCTTTGGTGGAAAATTGAACTATTTTATTAAAAATTTGTTGTTCTTTTGCTGTAAGGGTAATTTTTTAAACTGAAAATGTAACCTTTTTATTTTTGGTTAAAAATTTATCTTTTTTAGTTGAAAATTAGTTTATTTTTTTTTGGAAAAAACTAATCTTCTAGGTTTGAAATTTCCACTTTTTTGGTTAAAAATGCAACTGTCTGGTTGAAAATTAATTGTTTTGTTGAAAATTCATATTTTTGGACTGATGATATTTTTGGGCTGAAAAATCTTTATTTATTGAAAATTCATAATTTTAGTTGAAAAGTCATCTCATTGGTTGAAAAGTTGACTATTTCGTTGAAAATTCATTTTTTTTGTTGAAAATAATTTTTTTACTGAAAATTTACCTTTTCCATTTTTGGTTAAAATTTTATCTTTTTTACCTGAAAAGTCAACTATATGTTTGAAGATTCGTCTTTTTTGGTAGAAATTTAATCTTTTTTGAATTAAATATCAACTATTACATTTTTTGCGCATCCATGTAGGTTGAATATTTGTTTTTCTCGTTTTAAAATTCATCTCTTTTGGTAGAAATTTCAACTTTTTTGGTTGACATATCAACTATTACAGTTTCACCTGAGAATTCATCTTTGAAGATTAACAATTCAAGTATTCGTTTGAAAATTCATTTATTTTGTTGAAAATTCGCCTTTGTTGGTAGAAAGTTAATCTTTTTTGTCGACAATTCGTGTTTTTGGTTGTGGAAAAATTGTTTTTAACTGCAAAGATTGGCGACTTGTGATTTGAGAGAGAGCCGTAACTGACCGTTAACTACAGGCGTAAATCAGAGACGACTAAATACGCGACGTCAAAATTCGAGAAAACGCCGTAGCGGACAGTTACGGACTTTACCAAAATTATTGAACGGCGATTTCGAGCCTTCGTGATTTCGGAGAGGTCCGTAAGAAAAAAGTTTTGTGATTTGAGAAACGCCGTAACTGCACTTACTATTAGTTATTATATTCTTTTGCCGTGAACGGCGTTCTCTCAAATCACGGCAGGCCCATTTCTGACGTCCGTAATTCGAAGAGAGCCGTAACTGCCCGCTACGGCGTTTTCTCGAATTTCAGCATCCCAATCAACGCCGTTAACTGCATTTTAGATAATTAATCAACATTTTTAAAAAAATTTTCTTGCAAAAATGAAAAGATCGTATGCAAATTAGTCAAGAACAACAACAAAAAATTCAGAAAATCAATAAGAATCCGCGATACACGCGAATAAAGATTCGAACAGTTTTCGTCGATTTTCTCGGCTTCGTTCATTTTGCAGTTAAAGGTGTTTTCCCAAATCACGGCAGATTTGACATACATTATATTATGTTTCTAAAGGATATGATTATGATAAAAAATTTCTTCAATTCAGAAAATGTATGTAAACGTAAATTGGTCTTGAAATGCTGTGGTCTCCAATTAAGAGACTTTTGTGGAGTAGCAACAGGAATGTTAGTCAGACGATGCGATGGTGCGAGGGGTCGATGCTGGTGAAATTTATATCAGCCCTTCAGACGTAATTAAACTTGACACTTTTGCTGTATCTCATCTCGATTAGAATTGCATTTTCGTTCAAAATTCATGAGAGTTTAGCATCGCAGTATTTCTGGTGATTTCCATTGAAAATAAGGTTATTCAAATACTAGGAAATCATGCTTTTCTATGGCCTTCCATCACCATAAAGAATTGATTTTATTTCTATTTGAAGTTGGATTAAACTTTCACCTTTTTAACGCAGAGGCTCTTGACAGATTTGATAATTACGTCCCGTCCGGATCCCGTTAGGGATCTAAACTCTAGAAGACTCTAAAAGTCCCCTTTTTTATTTTTGACCCCTAAAATTCCCCTATTTCGAGAATTTTTCCTAAATACCCCCCAATTTGCATAAAATTCCACTAAAAGTCCTCTATTTTCAGTTAAAATGATCAAAAATCAGGGTAAATATGGAAATCAGGAAAAGTCAGGGCTTTTTGAGAAAAAAAATTGCAAAAGTGATGGAATTTCTGTAAGAAGCGCTTCAAGTAACTATCAAGAATAATAAATTGAAAGTTTATTTTAAATTAAAAATGGTTTCATTCTATTTATGAAGGATTTTATATTTAAAATGCAGACTTCACATTCTTTTCTCTATTCCGCTATTTCCCCCTTTTTAAAAGAATTCCTTTTTTGTTGCCGGTCTTCAAAAAACTTCCCCATTTTTCGCGTTTTCTCGCTTAAATGCAAACTGAATTAATACATCTCTAATCAGAAAATTCAATTATTTTTGGTTAAAAGTTAATTCTTTTTGATTAAACAGTCTACTATTATATTTTTGGTTCAGAATTCATCTCGTTGCGTAAAAAATTCGATTATTTGGTTAAAAATGCAATTATTTTGTTGAAAATTCAACTATCTTGTTAATTAGTCATATCTTTCGGTCAAAAATTCAAATGTCTTGTTGAAAATTGAAATGTTTTGTTGAAAATTCAACTGTGTTACTAAAAACTAATTTTTTTTATTAATTTAACTGTATTTGATTTAAAATTAAATTTTTTGTGTGTTGAAATTTCAATTATATATTACATTTTTCGTTAAGAATTTATTTTTGTTTTGTTAAAAATTCAACTACTTGGTTGAAAAATAAAATACTCATTTAAAAATTAGTTTTTCTGTAAAGGTGCATCATTTTGGTTAACAATTCATTTATTTGGTTGAAAATTTATCTATTTTGTTGGAAATTTATCTTTATCATTGAAATTTCAAACTACTTGGTTGATAGTTAAAATACTTTGTGAAAAATTAATTTTTTTAAAGATTCCCCTCTGGTTGAAAATAGATGTATTTTGTTGAAAATTTAACCGTTTTGTTGGAAATTCATTTAGTTTATTAAAAAGTCATATTTTTTCGTCGAGAATGAAACTGTTTTTTTGAAAATTCATCTTTTTGGACAGAAAGTTCATCTTTTTTGGTAGATAAGTAATCTTTCTTGGTTGGAAATGCATCTTCCTTGGTTGAAAATGAACTTTTTTGTTTTAAATTCAACTTTCCAGGTTCAAAAATTCAACTGCATTAAAAAAAGTTGTCTCTTTGGCTTAAAAATTACACTAGTTAAAAATGCATCTATTTTTGGTTGAAGCTCAATCGTTTTTTGGAAAATTCGACCATTTGGTTGAGAATTCATCTTTGTAGGTTCACAATTCAGCTATTTGATTAAAAATTCAACTATTTGTTAATTTCATCTTTTTCGTTCCAAAATTGAACTGTTTTGTTGAAAATTAAAAAAAAAATTTTGGTCTTTCTGGATAGAAAATTCATCTTTTTTGGTTGACAATTCATCCTTCCTTTTTGAAAAATCATCCGTCTTAGCTGAAAATCGCCTTTTTTTTTGAAAATTCAACAGTCTTTATAACATCTAAATGTTCGGTTAAAAATTATGTATTGTTTATTGACAATTCTACTATTAGGTTAAAAAATCATCTTTTTGTATTTCAAAATCAACTGTTTTCTAAAACATTCGACTTTTTAGATTTAAAACTCAAATCCTTTGTCGAAAATTCGTCTTTCTAGATTTAAAATTCATCTCTGTCAGTAGAAATTTTTTGTTGCTTGAAAAATCAATTACTCTCTTGAAAATACAATATATTTCAACTTTAATTCTTAGGAATTTAAAGCGTTTTTCTATCTGAATAAAATGTTATTCAAAAGAATTTATTCCCCTATTCTTCCCCTATTTTTGTGAAAAATCACTCCATTTCCCCTGTTTGAAGACATTAATGGCTGTGAAGTCTCAAAAAGTTACAAGCTTGTAATTCTGGTCTTTATATATAACCAAAAGATACCAGAATTATAATGAGCAAACTAAATATTTTAGAAAACAAATAATAATTTTAAGTTATAATATAATTTTTCATTTTCTGCAATAAAAATATAAATAGCCTAAATAATAGTGAAATCTCTGGATTTCACCCCTCGACTCAAAAGTCGAGTGTCAACACCTTGAAAATTCTATTTTTATAGCAATCTGCTTTTTTCTTTATATTTCGTGGCTGTCATTGCACTTAAACAGTTGGCACTATTTTCGTTAGTCACTTTCACCAAAAAAGGATCAATTGTGCTTCAAAAAGGTTGATAAAAATTTATTTATTGCATCAGCCAAATACTTGATAAATTTCATCAAAGATATTAAAGAATCAAAGTATTTTCAATGCCCCTTGTCTGAAAATATTAAGAAGCGTATTGTTTCTCGGTTATTAACAGTTGTATTGCACTCGAATTTTCTTATAAATATGTATATTTATTGTAATTTATATATTTTCTAAAGTGCCTTAAAAGTCCTCTATTTTTATATTGTAAATATCCTTTTCACCCTAAAATATTATTTAGGATCACTGTGTATCCTGTAATGGGTATCAGGCAAGTCCGTACTACAATACCAACCATTCTCGAAGTTCCTTATAAAAAAAAAACGGGACATAAGTACTAAAAAAGGTTCAATTTATTTGAGTTCCAAAATTTTACAAGTGTTTGTAGGATTTACGCCCCAAAAAATTTCTGCTGATAGTCCAATGAGCATTTTTGTAAAAATGTTGAAAACATCAAATGACATTTTTTTAGTACTTCTGTCCCAAAACAATTTTTCCAAGACAGGATGTATTTTGAACTATTTTGGGACCCAAATATCATAACAACTTGTAATGTTTTTTAAATTTGGTATTTTTTGGTCTCATGTTGTCTCGTTTGATTTGTCTCGTACCCAATACATATTAGCTGAAAAACTGAATTTTGTTGAATCCTGCCAATTTATGTTGCATAGGTAATCATAATTCGACATTCGATTCAATTATGAATTAATGCTTAAATCAGTGAAGCGGTTATTCAGATCATTGGACATTTCCGTGAATATTCGTTTTAATTGATTCGTTACACGCTAATAATAGGATAGTGATTATAATGCGCTGGCATCGATGGACCATTACTCACGGATAAGTCCTGATATTTCAATCAATGCTCATGCGTCAATTAGCATCTCTGGAAACTATTAATGTTCAATATCGCACAAAAGGATCAAGAATTGTACAAACTCAGTTATCACAAAATCACAATATGACATTGTATTGAATTGCAGAAAGAGAATCACACATTGCACATTTGTTATCCTTCTCTCAAGTTTTTCAATCAAAACTTCCAACCGTAGTGCAAAAGAATTTCCCGAAATTTCGCGAGCAAGGGTTGCAAAGTTTGATGTAATTAACGACCAGTCCCAACGACTCGCCAACTTAGAACAGATGACCGCAAAATATAGATGCTTCTAAAACCACGGCCGTTTATGATTTTCTCATAGTTCAAGCACCGGCAGCGATTAAATACAGCAATTGATTAAAGTTAACATAGCACCCGTGGTACGTTGCCAAATTAGGGCTAAAAGTTAAGCTCGGCTTAAATCACGGTTTCGAGTAGCTAATTGGCGGAACTGAGCCAATTCCATGCTTGAATTGAAATTCCGGGTCTCTCAGAATGCGTGAGAGAGAGAGAAAGATACTAGAAAATGTATCTTTTCGTGCGTGCATGATTCGTCGGTGAAGACTTGAATCTACTTTATTTATTAGCAATATTATAGGTTTCATTATTGGCTTCAAACTAAAGCTAACAATCTTATAAAAATAAAAATAGGGCCATAGTCTACTTCATTTGAGCCACCACTGAACTGATGTGATTTCGCTGTTGTGCTGTGAGTGAGCCTCCAAGCATATTCAGTGCTCTAAGTCGGTAACTATTCGTTGATGAAGAGTGGAATCTACTTGATTTATTAGAAATATTATAGGTTTCGTTATTGGCTTCAAACTAAAGCTGATAAACAGGGCCAAAGTCTACTTTATTTGGGCCACCAAAGAACTGATGTGATTTTGATATTGTGCTGCGAGTAAGCCTCCAAGCATATTCAGTGCGCTAAGTAACTATTCGTTGATGAAGACTTGAATCTAATTCATTTATTAGCAATATTATATAATAGATCACGTCATTGGCTCAAAACTAAAGCTAATAAACAGGGCCAAAGTCTATTTTATTTGGGCCACAACTGAACTGATGTGATTTTGCTGTTGTGCTGCGAGTGAGCCTCCAAGCATATTCAGTGCTCTAAGTCGGTAGCTATTCGTTGGTGAAGACTTAAATCTACTTTATTTATTATAATAATTATATAATAATATATATTATAATTATATTATATTATAATAATTAATTTCGTTTCGTTATTGGCTTCAAACTAAAGCTGACATCCAGGGCCAAAGTCTACTTTATTTGGGCCACCACTGAACTCATGTGGTTGTGCTATTGTGCGGCGAGTGAGCCTCCAAGCAAGCATATTCAGTGCGCTAAATCGGTAACTATTCGTTGATGAAGAGTTTAATCTACTTCATTTATTAGCATTATTATAGGTTTCCTTATTAGCTTCAAACTCAAGCTAACAATCAGGGCCAAAGTCTACTTCATTTGAGCCACCACTGAACTGATGTGATTTCGCTGTTGTGCTGCGAGTGAGCCTCCAAGTATATTCAGTGCGCCAAGTCGGTAACTATTCGTCGGTGAAGACTTGAATCTACTTTATTTATTAGAAATATTATAGATTTTGTTATTTGTTTAAAACTGAAGCTAATAAACAGGGCCAAAGTCTATTTTATTTGGGCCAACACTGAACTGATGTGATTTTGCTATTGTGCTGCGAGTGAGCCTCCAGGCAATATTCAGTGCTCTAAGTCGGTAGCTATTCGTTGGTGAAGACTTGAATCTACTTTATTTATTATAATAATTATATTATGATATATATATATATATATTATATATTATAATTATATTATAATAATTAATTTCGTATCGTTCTTGGCTTCAAACTAAAGCTGACATCCAGGGCCAAAGTCTACTTTATTTGGGCCACCACTGAACTGATGTGATTTTGCTATTGTGCGGCGAGTAAGCCTCCAAGCAAGCATATTCAGTGCGCTAGCTCGGTCACTTTTCGTTGGTGAAGACTTTATCTACTTTATTTTGATGTCAATATTATAAATTTCGTTATTGCAGATTTCATACTCTTTTCCCTAATCTCATAACTTCCTTTTATTCCCTTTTCTAAAGAATTCCTATTTTTCTACCTGTTTTCAAAAAAATTTCCCCTTTTTCTCATTTTTTCTCTTAAATGCAAATTGAATAAATAAAACTGAATAAGAATATTTAACTCTTTTGGATCGGAAATTCGTTCTTCCAGACTAAACATTAATTTTTTGGTAAAAAAGTAGTCTTTCTTGCTTGAAAGGTCTTGTAAGGAATTCAACCGTCTGGTAAAAATTCGTCTTGTTGCTTTAAAAATTCAACTTTTTGGTTTTTGGTTAAAGTTGAATCTTTTTTGTCTGGAAATTCGACCGCTTCGTTGAAGATTAATCTTCTTGGCTTAAAAATTCAACTATTTGTTTGAAGATTCAACTTTTTGTTCACAATTGAACTATTTTGTTAACAAAATCAACTATTTTGACAAAAAACTACCCTTTTTAGTTAAAAATTCAATTGTTTGCTTGGAAGTTCATCTTTTTTGGATAGAAAATTCAACTGTCTTATAAAAAAATCGTCTTTTTGGCTTGAAATCTTTTCAAATAGTGTTATTGTACTTTCAGTCTTCTTTTTCGGCTGAAAAGTCTTCTGTTATATTTTTGGTTCAGAATTCATCTCTTTCATTTAAAAATTCTACTATCTGGTTGAAAATTTAACTATTTTGTTAAAAAGTTATCTTTTTTGGTCAAAACTCCAACCGTTTTGTTGAATCTTCATTTTTTTAGATACAAAATTCGTCTTGTTTGCTGGAGAAGTCTTTTTTTTTTTTAAATCGAAAATACATCTTTGTTGGTTGAAAATTCACTTTTTTTGTTGAAAATTCAACAGTTCTCTGAAAAATTCGCTTTTCTTGGTTGCAAATCAATTTTTTCGTTGAATCATCTTTTCGGATTTCAATGTCAACGGTTTTCTAAAACTAGTCTATTTTTCGTTCAGAATTCATCTTTTTTGATTGAAAAATCAACTGCTTGGTTGAAAGTTGAACTATTTTGTTGAAAATTTAATTATTTTGTTGTAAATTCAACTATTTTTAGAATAGCCCCTCGTTTTGTCAAAGATTGAATTGTTTTTTTAAACATTTGTCTTTTTGGACAGGAAATTCGTCATTTTGGATTAAAAATTCATCTTTTTTGATTGAAAATTCAACTTTCTTTGGCTTGAAATTTTTTCAAATAGTGTTTGTTATCCTTTTCGTCTTCTTTTTTTGCTGAAAAGTCTACTATTATATTTTTCGGATCAGAATTCATCACTTTTGGTTAAAAATGCTACTTTTTGGTGAGACTTTCCACTCTTTTGTTAAAAATTCAACTGCTTTGTTAAAAATTAGTTTTTTTGGATAGAAAATTCTTTCTTTTTTGTAGAAAAGTCATATTTTTTAATTTAAATTATTCTCTCTAGGTTAAAATTTCAACTGTATTCTAAAAAATTCGTCTTTTTTGGTTGAGAATCAATTTTTTTGTTGAAAATTCATCTTTACGGGTTGGACAGTCAACGGGTTTTCTGAAACAATCGAATTTCTAGCTTGAAAACTCAACTTTTTTGGGAGAAAATCTTTTTTTGGTTGAAAATTGTACTGCTTTATCAAAAATTCGACGTTTTTGGTTAAATTTAAATGTTTTTGATTTAGAATTAAAATGACTTTTGGTTCAAATATCAACTGTTAAATTTTTCGTTGAGAATTTGTCTTTTCGGCTGGAAAAATCAACTATTTGATTGAAAATGCAAATATCATCAATATATCATCAATTGTGTTGAAAAATCATCTTTTCGGGTTTCAAAGTCAACGGGTTTCTAAAACATTTGAATTTTTAGCTTAAAAACTCAACTCCTTTCGGAGAAAAATTTTTTTGGTTGAAAATTGAACTATTTTGTTGAAAATTCGACGCTTTTGTTCAAATTTAACTGTTTTTGATTTTAACTCAAAATCTTTTTTGGTTGAAATATCAACTCTTACATTTTTCATTAAGAATTAATCTTTTTTGGTTAAAAATCACAATTGTTTAGTTGAAAATTAATCTGTTTTGGTTGAGGATTCAACTATTTTTTTAAAAATTCGCCTTTTTTGGTTGAATTCAATTGCTTTTTATTTCAAATATAAAAACTTTTTTAGTTGAAATATCAACTAATATGTCTAAGATTAATTTTTTTGTTCAAGATTCATCTGTGGGATGAAAAAATTAAATATTTCGTTGAAAATTCGTTTTGTTTTGGTTGAAAATAAATGTTTGAAACTGAAAATTCCACAGGTT
Source organism: Andricus curvator (assembly GCA_932195095.1). Taxonomy (NCBI): domain Eukaryota; kingdom Metazoa; phylum Arthropoda; class Insecta; order Hymenoptera; family Cynipidae; genus Andricus; species Andricus curvator. The sequence continues at coordinate 49,037 of CAKNYM010044288.1, read as the reverse complement.
GAATTGTTGAAAATTCGTTGTTTTTCGCTGAATTCATCTGTTTTTGATTCAAAATAACAATCTTGTTCGGTTGAAAATTCAATTAATTGTTTTATATTTACGTATTTTTGTTGAAGATTCGTACTTAAAGTTTTAGTTCAACCGTATTTTATTTATAATTAAAATGTATTTTTTGCTTGGAATATCGACTATTATATTTTTGGTTGAGAATTCATATTTTTTGTATTGAAAGTTCATGTTTTTTGGTAGATAAGTCATCTTTCTTGCATGAATATGAAATTTTTTAATGAAAATTCAACTGACTTCTGAGAAATTCGTAATTTTGGTTTGGAAATTCAACTATTGGGTTGAAAATGCAATAGTTTTCGGTTGAAGTTTGATATTGTTTGTTTGAAATTTCAACCATTCGGTTCAAAATTGAAACGTTTTGTTGAAAATTCGTATTTTTTGCTTGAAAGTTCAAGTATTTAGTTGAAAATTAATTTTTTTATGTTTCAAATCAACTACGTGTTGAGTTGAAAATATGAATAAACATTTTTTTCTTTAAAAAGGTGAGCTTAGAATCACTAAATGAATTTAATCACAACCAGTGATAACCCGCGGCTGCATCCGACTTTATTAGAAGTACTCTCATTTGCCTGGACGTGTGGCCACGGGAGAGGAAAACTGCATAAAACCATTGCCCGAGTTCAGCCAGTTTTCTGCACGGAGAAAAATGGATGGTCAAAGTTAGAGGGTCAAAATTTAGAGAGCCAGTCCGTTCTTCTAGATGGTCTAAGGAGCCTTTCAGAATTTTGTCGACATAGTCAGAGAGACTCTTATTTTATGGCCAGTCTGAGCGTTGTAAGAAGGTCAGACTCACTATCAGGGATAATCGAAGTATCCTTGCGGGATGGTAAATACCGATCATCTTGTTTTCACTCATTTCGACCATCCACGGAAGAGCAAATGACCCATCGCGGAGGGCCAACCTGATTAGTTACCGTTGGCGTGTTTATTTTAAATGAATAAATGTGTAAGTCAAATGTTTACAACAAATAATAAATGTGAAGTGCACAAGAATATTAGGAATTATTGTAAATTCATATTTAAGATGAAAAATATATTCCTTTCTTCAAAAATCAAAATCTATCATTTATTTTTAAGACAAAAATCTAATAAATAATTTAAATTTTACTTTACAAATCCTTCTTGTGAACAAAGAATTATTTTTAATAACTTTACTCTTATTATTTTCTGTTCAAAATTGCTTTTTTCATTTAGTCATTTCAAATTAGCGCGCCAACCTCAACCAATCCGGTTATCGACGCGATGGATGCAGTGCGAAAGGATACGAGAGTTGCACCGTATCACCGTGGTTCAGAGCAATTTGGGAGTGAGTGAATGTCATTGAGCCGTTCAGCGTCACATTTGCTGTTTATTGAACTTAAACATATTTTTAACAAGCTTTAACTGCTTTTTGATATTTCGAATATGCGTGGATAGTGAAGTGTATAATAGAGAACGTCAAATTTGATGCTTCCAAGGGATTTAGGATAAAGGCGTAACTGAAAACGTGCAAAAAATTTCAGCAGTCATTGATGATGCAGAAAGTAATGAGATGTGGGATATTGGTTTCTGAATTCACTTCAATGTTTGCAGTCTTACAATTCAGTGTGACACCGTGCCGTGTCCTTAGCCTTTCGTGCTCCCAAAAATATATTGTCAATGTGCACTGTTTTTGCATATCAAATTATGTCTCATACACCTCACTCTGCACAAAGAATAAAAAATGATTTCAGAATTCATGTATTTCATATAAATTTTCAGGTTTTATAGGTTCCACTTAATTTTATAATTTCCAGTCTCTTATAAGAGAGAGACTGGAATTAGTAGGAAAAGGACAACAAATATAGAAAATGTAGGATAATCAAATCGACCCCCTAAGATGGCCAGGTCGACTGTCCGAGGAGATCAAGTCGACTATCTGATATGACCAAATTAACCTTCTATGATGAGCGATTCCACCCTTTATAATGATCAGTTCCGCCATCTCTCATGGTCGGTTCGACTCTATGACGCTTGAGTCGACCGTCCAAGATGACCAAGTCGAAACTCTGAGATGATCGATTTGAACCTCTAGTTTTAATTTTCTAGAGATAGTCGCTTTAGCCATCTTCAAGGGCTGTCCTATAGTTGACCCTGCAATATAGTCTGTCTGCACATCTAGATGGCCAAAATGACCTTCCATTTTTCTCCGTGCATGTATTGAATTTAATATGTATGTTACCAACATTAGTTTTATTTTAAAGACTTCCTCCCCTATTTTCGTGAAAAATCACCTGATTGCCCCTGTTTTGAGATAATTTTGGGGCTGTGAAGTCTTTTATTGGCTTGAAACTAAAGCTAACAAGCAGGGGGCCAGAGCCTACTTTATTTGGGCCACCAGTGAACTGAAGTGATTTCGCTATTGTGTAGCGAGTGAGGCCGCCTCCGAGCCTATTCAATGCGCTAACTCACTAACTAAGGACAGGAGGCTCCGGTACAAGAACGAAATGGGTTGGGGTGCCACTCTGCATAGCAACGAATAGATCCCAATGCCCATTGTGTGAGTGTAAACGTGTTCGTCTGTTCACATGCAACGGACATTTGTGCGGTTTGCTAATGCGATGCCCTTTAGAAGCCAATTCAGGGTAAATCGAGATGATACCCTGCTGATTGGACCTGCAAGATGAGTTTGAGAAACGAGAAACTCTTTCCCCTATTCTCCTATTTCCTCCAGTCTTCAGGCAACTTCCCCTTATTCTCATTACACTGAAAAAAATGGTTTAGCTGTTCCAGCTAGAAGTTTAGCTGGATTTCTTCTTCTAAGAAAATATAGCTGGGTTACCTAAATATCTAGCGTTTTTAGCTAAATTTTGTGATCTAGCAATTATCTAGATAAATTAGCTGGAGAACTTCTAGATGGCAAAATTAGCTAAACAGCTAGATATTTAGGTAACACAGCTAGAAATTTAGGAAACACACCTATATTTTCTCAGAAGACGAAATCCAGCTAAACGTCTAGCTGGGACAGCTAGACCATTTTTTTCAGTGTATTACGCTTAAATGCAAACTGAATTAATAGAGCTCCATACAAAAAATTCATCTATTTTTGGTCAAAGTGAACTCTTTTTTGGTTGGAAAGTCTAACTACTATTGTATTTACGGTTCGAAATTCAACTCGTCTGGGTAAAAATTCTGACACTTGGTTGAAAATTTAATTATTTTCTTGAAAATGCAACTATTTTGGTCAAAATCATCTTCTTTAGTCAAAAATTCAACTACTTGGTTCAAAGTTGAACTACCTTGTTGAAAATTTGTTTTATTTTTGGTTGAAAATTAATTTTTTTTAAAGAGAACTTAACTATTGCATATTTGACTGCTCATTTCTCTTTTTCAGTTAAAAATTTAAATATTTGGTTGTAAATGTACCTTTTTTAGTTTAAAATTGAAGTATTTGATCGAAAATTGATGTATTTTGTCGAGAATCCGTCTTTTTTAGCAGTAAATTAATATTCTTGGTTGAAAAATCATCTTTTTAATTGAA
>CAKNYM010044288.1:24851-45459 GCA_932195095.1 Andricus curvator | reverse complement strand
AGCAGTAAATTAATATTCTTGGTTGAAAAATCATCTTTTTAATTGAAAATTCAATTATTTGGTTCAATGTTAAACTCGTTTGTTGAAAATAAATTTTTTGTTGTTGTTGATTCATTATTTTACATAAAAATTCATCCCTTTGGTTGAAAATTTAACCAATTTGTTTAAAATTCGATTTTTGTTTGTTTCAGAATTAATTTGTTTAAACTGAAATTGTAACTATGTTATTTTTGGTTAACAATTGATATTTTTAATTGAAAATTCAAATATTTGGTTGAGAATTCGTAACTTTTTTGTTGAAAATTCACATTTTTAATTAGAAATTCAACTATTTTGATAGAAAAATCAGACATTTGGTTGAAAATTTATCTTTGTTGGTTCTAAACTTCAAGTGTTTTGATGAATGTTGAACTACTTTGTTGAAGATTAAACTTTATAAATTGACCTTTTTGGTTGAAAATTTATCCTTCACAAACAAAATCGTTTTGTCTTTTTTGAAACGTAATTTTTTGAACTGAAAATGTAACGATTCTATTTTGGGTTAAAAACTGATTTTTTTCGAAGTTGCAAATTCTACTGTTTGGTTGAAAATTCATCTTTTTTGATTGAAAATTAACATTCTTGTTGAAAATTAATCCTTTTCGATTCAAAAATCGACTTTTTTCCAAAGCATTCGACTATTTAGCTTGAAAACTTAATTATTTTTGTTGAAAATTCATCTTTTCGGGTAGAAAATTAACCTTCATTATTGAAAATTCTTCGAATTGAATAAGAATTTAACCATTTGGATAAAAATTCGTATTTTTTCGTTGAATTCAACTGGTTGAAAATTTTTTTTTTCAAATAATTTGTTAAACTGAAAATTCAACTATTCCATTTTTGGTCGATAAATGATCTTTTTCAGTTGAAAATTCAACTATTTGTAGAAAAATGCATGTATTTTGTTAAAACATTAATTATATTATTGAAAATGCAACTATTTTGTTAAAATCATCTTTTTTGGTCGAAGGTTCAACTAATTTGTAGAATATTCGTCTTTCTGGATTGAAAATTTATCTTTTATAGTGGAAAAGTCATCTTTCTTGGCTTAAAATAAACTTTTCTGTTGTAAATTCAATTTTTCCGGCTAAAATTCAACTGTGTTCTCAAAAATTCATCTGTTTGGCTTAAAATTTGAACTAATTGAAATATCATTCTTTATTGTAGAAAAGACTTCTTTCTTTGTTGATAATTCATCTTTATTGGTTGAAAATGAACTATTTTGTTTAAAAATCCAACTGCTAAAAAAAATTCCTTTTCTTGACTTGGAAATTGATCTATTTTGTTAAAAGTTTGAATATTCTGTTGAAAATTCGTCTCTTCTGCTTAAAACTTCAATTGCTTTATTCTTAATGCAAATGTTTGGTTAAAAGAAGTTATTCCCCTATTTTCGTGAAAAATTACCCTATTTCCCCTGTTTTGAAAGCATTTTGGGCTGTCATGTCTGGAAATGGAATTATCGATGTACAATCTACGTAATGTTATAAGAGTTCTATACAGAATACTCCCAGCCTTCGTTTTCTTATCTCCGAATCTTTTCTGCAGTTGTAGGGTTTCTAGGTTTCTAATGCAAGCGCCCTAAAGAGAATCGTGGGTGGAACAACGAGAGTGCCAATAACGATCGGTTGATAGCTAATAACTTTTGTTCAGGCCACTCGTTCCGGGAGCAAAGAAGTCGACATCTCGACCCTTTTCTGTCGTGTCCCTTTCTCTTCTGGTTTATTATTGTGAAGGCAATTCAATAGTCTGTTGCAACTTGAGTGAATCAATCATGTCGGCATGTCCGGGGGTTACATTTTTGATGAATGGATATGCCGGATATCCCATTTCACTCAGAATGTTTGACAAAGAGTCAACAGACCAGCCTGTCAGTATTCTTTCAACTTATTACATTGGCTCTGAATACCAATGTTTGTAATCGAAAGTAAAGAAGAAGACTTCATGGAAGCGTCTATTATCATTTTTATAATCCATTTATAGGTAGATAGAGGAAAGATGGTAAATCCTCAATAATGTTTTAACGTCTGGGATAAACTATATAGAAGAAATTAAACAATACTTCCAGACCATTTATTATTTAATAAATTTTGAAGGTTCGTCACCAGTCATGGTGACCTCATTAGAAATCCGTGGTTAAATCTATTAAGAGAATTACATAGGAAATTACATAAAATAAAAGTATCTCAAACACATAATTTAAAAAAAAAACAATTTTCAAAATACGGCGACTTACCATTAAGTAGAGCGGTCAGATTTAGTTATACATTAAATATTTATTTCCAATGAAAGAAAAAGGAGAATTTACTCCAAAAAAACAGAGCAACTTCGGTCAGACATCGTAGTAGTTATATGCGTAAAGGTTTCGTAAGTAAAAAATGATCATTTATATAGAATAATTGAAGTTAGCATTTCTTCGAAAAAATCCATTTTCGGTACTCAATCTAAAGTGTTAGAAAAAGTAGAAATTGTAGTATGTTTATTAAATTTAAAAGACTTTTGAACAAATAGTTTGAAAAGTGAAAAGAAAGAGGTTAGAAAACTACAAAACAAGAGAAGTTCATAAGGATAAAATAGATATTTCTTTACCTGATTAGATAGTAGCAAACTGCTTGAAATTGATTCTTTTATAGTGATAAAAGTTTTATAGTTAGATTTAAGATCCATGTTTAAAAAAAAATAAAATTAAAGAAAGGAGCATGGTACAGAGTACCATGCGGATCCGGAGTAGACCGAGTTCTGGAACAGTGATGCCAATGTTGGCGCCTTTTGCTACTGCGCTTGCGTTCGGGCCGCGCACTGGTTGGCCGCAGTTGGCGCGCAATTCAAAATTCGAATTAGAAACAATTCTTGTAATATAAATAAATAATTATTGAAAAATGCACAAGAATGTATATAAAATGTACAAGTTCTGATTTTAGACATCTGAAATTAAATGTTTTGCGAAATATAAGTTATTCTTTGGAAGTCAAAGAAAAGAAACTGTTATTTAAAAATTTATGTGTTATAAATTTTTTTCTTGTCTCAAATCAGAAGTTGTACAATTTATATACATTCTTGTGCATTTTTCAATAATTATTGATTCAAATTACAAGAATTGTTTTTAATTCCAATTTTGAATTGCGTGCCAACTGCGGTCAACCAGTGCGCGGCTCGAACGCAAGCGCAGTAGCAAAAGGCGCCAACATTGGCATCACTGTTCTGGAAGGATGAGTGCTCCCAATCTTGCTCCCCAACCGCACTGCGCATGCGTCGCGCCGAATTTCTGATTGGCTGCATAGCGCGCGCTTATTTAAAATGTTTGAAATATGTAAATTAATTGTTTTAAACAAATAATAATTAGAAAATGCATAAAAATACAGTTTTTATTGCAAAATATACTTTCGTAGTCATAAATATACTAATTATTTGATTTCACTACTGAAAACACATTATTCCTTTGGACATCGAAGAAAGACAAATTTTTTCTCATAATTAATTGCAACAGAATAATGTGTTTTCAGCAGTGAAATCAAATTATTATTATATCTATGACTGCGAAAGTTTATTTCGCAATGAAAAATGTATTTTTATGCATTTTCTAATTATTATTTGTAAAAAACAAATAATTTGCATATTTTGAACATTTTAAATAAGCGCGCGCTATGCAGCCAATCAGAAATTCGGCGCGACGCATGCGCAGTGCGGTTGGGGGGGCAAGCTTGAGGATCAAACATACTGAATCAAAAGAAAGAGATTTAGGCGCCAAGTTAAAATTTTTTTTATATAAAATTTGAAGAAATTAGGAAAACCATTAGCATATTTTATGTAAAATCATATTATAAGCAGAATTATAAAATTTCAAATCAGTAATGTTATTCAAAGCATTGTTACTCGACATCATTGTCATCTCGACAAAGTTTCTTTTATAATAATTTTGCTCTTTATGTAATATTTTAATGTCATCCCATTTCATATAATTTGAGTTTCCATTATGAACAGAGTGAATGTGTTTAGCAATTTCTTTATGGTTTTTTTACAGTGATTAATATTTCTGAAATGCTCATTTTTTCTAGTCTCTAACGATCTCTAAAAAAATTTAAAAGTCTACCAGAATATGTACTTTTTCTAAACCAGTTTGAGATGATATCATGTGAATTTTTTATAATAATTTTGAAGTTTAAAAAACTGATATAATTGTCAGATTCAACTTCAAATGTAGATTTTAACCTTTTGTGATAGCTATTAAAACAAGAAACAATATTTTCAATTTCGTCTTTTGGACCAATAAGAAAAGTATCATCGACGTATCTATAAAATGAATGGATTTTGACCTTTAAATTTTTAAAGATTTCTAATTCGAGATCTTGTAAGACAATTTCAGCAAGAATACCTGATATCGGAGACCCCATAGGAGTGCCCAATTTTTTATTGTAAAATTTTTCATCAAATTGAAAACTAGTAGAATTCATAAGAAAAGAAATACCAGATTTGAAATCATTTTGAGAAATATTAGTAAAGTTTTTTACGTGACACCATCTCTTATCGATAGGAATTTAATTTTGGAATGGAATCAGATTAAATTTTACTCATAGTTTTAGCCAAGTAATAAGTTGGAGTCTTTATATAAGATACCACAGGTCTTAAAGGAAAATTAACTTTATGGACCTTTGGAAGGCCATACATTCTTGCTAAATTGGTATTGGAAGTTGACAATGAATTTATTTTGAAATTTCTGCCCAAATATCCTTTAGAATTCCATTCTTTTAATAAATCAAAAGTAGAAGTTTGAAGTTTTTTGAGGGGATTAGAATCGGTTTTTTCAGATGTACTAGTGTCACTGAGCATTTTATTCATTTTAGAATAAGAAGAGGATTTTTTGAGAATTACAGTAGTATTACCTTTGTCGGCATGGGTAATTAAAATATCCTTATTGTTTTTAATGGAATTTTTCGTTACATATTTTAATATTTTTAGCAATTTCTTTATCGATATGAGAAATTTTTTTTCGTTTTTTTTTAAATTTGAAGTTGAAGATAATATTTTATGTCTAAATTCATTTCTAGATTCAATTGGAAGCTTACCTAAATTAATTTCTAAATCCTTCACGATTTCTAACATTTGGTTTTCTTTCTTTGAAACACAACATGAAATTTGGAAATAAATATTTAATGTATAACTAAATCTGACCGCTCTACTTAATGGTAAGTCACCGTATTTTGAAAAATGTTTTTTAAGAAAATTATGTGTTTGACATACTTTTATTTTATGTAATTTCCTATGTAATTCTCTTAATAGATTTAACCACGGATTTCTGATGAGGTCACCATGACTGGTGACGGAACGTCAAATTTTATTAAATAATAATTGGTCTGGAAGTGTTGTTTAATTTCTTCTATATAATCCATTTATGTATTGACTGATGGCCGGAAAAAAAATTATACCATGTGAAGTAATTGTTTCGTGCCTATCCTAAAAAGTTTAGTCAAGTCATTTTTTGATGTTTTGTAGTTATCTTTAAAGCGGGGCAAAAGCGATGGAAAGTAAAGTATTTTGCAGTGAACTTATACCTTTTTTTTCTTATCTATATTGTCAAGTCTTGTAGATGATTTAGTGCTCTAATCTGAAGTAAAATTAATTAAAGTTGTCATAAAACGTGTTTATCCATACACTATGTACGAGCACCTAATGTAGCACATGATACTGAACTTTTTTACAGTTATAGAAATACATACTCAGATAATAATAAACTTTTCGCAATATCAAAACATTCTTAGCGAAATAGTCTCCTGATAGTGTAACATCATTTTACATTCGTAATCGTGTTCGTAATCTTTCTTCGCCAGTTTTTTAGTTAGTTGTATAACCTTTTTGACAGAAATCTTATGGAAATCTTTCAAACTTACATAGTACATGCTAATAATTACAACTTTTAAAACTTTTTCCTAACGCCATATTAGTGAACATGGCAGATAACTTGACGCAGGTGCGCTTTTGAGGAAAACCTAAAATTAACGTTTTTAATTATTTCCAATGTCAGTTTGGCTGTAGATAGATTTTGTTGCGCCTTATTAGGCGCCGCTCTTCTATATTACTATTCTGCCAATTGCTCACAAAGTTGTTCAAGCTTTAAGAACTTTTCTCCATGAATTTCATCTTAAATAACTTTTCAATTATGAGAAAAATACTGTTGGAAAGTTCGTCTTTAAGTGTGAGCACCATTCAAGAATTTAATAAAACCAGAAAAGAAGTAAAGCAAGGATAGAACTCTTAACTCCAAAGAGAGAACATGTTGATGAAATAGAATGGAAGTCCTGAACAGAAAGGAAGACGCAGCAAGTCTTGCAATAGTTCTAAACTTGTCAAACTCCCTACAATGTTCAATTGCAATTAAGCTTCGCGGTAGCGAATCGCCGCAAAGTACAAAAAAACTACCAAGAATCCTTATCTTTAATAATCAGTAGGGTATCCTAAAAACACCCAATGTTTTTTGTTCTGATCATGCACCCCATAAAAACTTGATCCATTTGGTGAAAAAATGCCTTTTTTCTTTTATTTGAAAAAAAGTTTAAACCGCAGTCCTAGGGCCTGAGCCGCCACAAAATAATTAAAACTATTATTAATTATTAATCAAAAGTCCCACGAAAAACATCTGAGATACATAAATACTGCCAAGTAAAACTGGTGAAATTGTAAATTTGTGAAATCGAAGTTGGCTAAGTAATTTGGAAAAAGTATTCATAAAAAATATATTAGGAAACCTTTTTTATAAAGTACCCTATAGAAATGTTTGAAATACATTTCAAAAAGCCATTTTAGACATTGCAAAACATTAGGAGATTGATGGTATAATGTAATCCCGCCAAAAAAAAAGTTTCTTAATATATTTTAGTATGCATATTTTTCTCAAAATTAATTGACCAACTTTGATTTCACAAATTCGTGCACATTTTTTACATCGCATATGTTTTTGATGGGCTAAAGTCACCATAATCCCTCTTTTTGGGAAAGTATATAAAGTCATTAAAAGATTAGATCATATCAGATTTGTACATTCAGGGTATTCACTTTTTCATTTTATAAGTACAAAGTACATACACAAATGAAATAAATGACAAATTCCTTCAAACCTAATGCCTTGCTACTTAATGATTGAAATTTTCCATTCATTAGGCCAATTAATTAACTCTGCCTTTGACTCTCAGTTAGTCACTTATATTATTGATTTGGGAAATTCATCTCTACTGGAGTATTAGTGCTTAGTTAAGGGTTTAGAAGATCAAACGAAGCTTGGCATCACTTTGGTTGATTAGATAGTACAAAGTTCCGAAACTGGATATTGATCACAGGTTAAATTTTCATTTGTGCCTTATACTGTCGAAAATTTTACAACTATCCCAATCTCAACGAGATATTCCAAGCGGTTGGTTTCCGAGGTAGCAAAGCATCTGGTTAGTTCTTCGATCGGGGTAGAAAATTTAAAAGCTGGACCACTTTCTCGCAGGGTTGCTCACTATTTTCACCTGTCGATAGAACGCCGATGGGAGTGAAACGAACGAAGCAGAAAGCGGAAGACGCCTTGCACCCGCCACACCGAGGTGGAAAACATCAGGGCTCGCAAAATATCGCTCTTCCACTTTACCGCTTCCTCGATGCGCTCCCTATAAAAATCTTACCCCTCTTTTATTATCTATAGCTCATCCTACCAGGATTCAATTAATTCTTTTCGTATCTAACACTTTTGTGGAGATGTTTGGAAAATCGTTGTGTTAGTCTCTATCTATATAGTTTTGGAAGCTTTGGAATCACCCATTTCAACATACCTACTTTTCTAATTCTAATCACAGAAAAAAACTGGGTAGGTAATGGATGACACGGCTTAAGGATCAGCTGGGTAATTGATGGAGTGGTAAAGTCGCCGTGATGAAGCAAAGATTCTCCGCTGAAGTCTAATGGCGTTCACCGGAAAATATTTGTTACGCCGCAGCGTATTCACCCTCTATCTCTATTACCTGCAACGTTTCTTACGCCCAGTTTTTCCTGTATGTATCCAGATAAGAATTTGCTTATATTTTAAAAAACCCACGAATCTCATCTCTCATGGTAAACTTGTGTGTAAATATTTGCGAGCTTATCTCCCACTCGTTGATGTGGTCAAGCGATATTGTAGAGTGACCCAGGATTTTCTGATCTTACATTAAAAGGCATACGTTACCCGTGGTCAAACTAATCTCCATGGCCCGCTGTCGGTGACCAAGGACCTTGAATTGAGGTAGGGAGACTTCGTTGCTGACGCCAACGCTGTTTATTCCTTCATTCCACTTGTACCGGATGTCCGTCATGGTGTATCCGACTGAAAATAAAGAGACCCCCGTGCTGTTGGTACGTACCTTGCGGAACCCGCAAACTTGCGCAGTCTTCGTGGGGGCCTCCACTTACCTTACCTTTCTCTCCTTTTTTACACTAACTTCGGTTTTTGTTCAGTGTGTTTTTTCAAGATCAGAATTTAGAGCGTAGAGCCAAACAAAAAAGGGGAAGAGAGTAGTAAGAGGATATGGTGGAAGGATCTTTGATTGTGTGAAAAGTCCTGTCTTTCGTCAAACGTTCGTCTTAAGAGGATATCAGTCTTTCTAGATTTCGAATATTTTGTTCTGAATGTTGTCATATGTGGTAAAGTTGAGTTGGAATTTTTCTAGCAGAACAATATATTTTTGTGGTCGAGATCTAACAGATGTTTCTTTATGGAAAGATAATATTAATTTTAATATAAAACCTTTCACTGAGTTTCTCTACTTTAGTAAAGTTATCTTTCGTTATATCTCTTTGTAACAAACTTCATCAAACATTATCATGGAGAGCACTTCCAAGGTCTTACTTCCTTTCAAAGGTCAAACAGTGTTTCTATAGATTCATTATGACCGTATATAAACATGGAGTTCGTGACCTTTTAGACGTTCAGCAAACGGATAAGATAATATTCGTAGGAGTATATCCTGTTTTTCTTATCATATGTGTGATTTAAGGAAGGCATTAGTGAATATGGGGTAAGCCAAACCTGAGCAAGCTCTACCATCCTTTTTAGTACTTTTTGATAAAATGTTATCACGGGAGGGAATAACTTTATGATTTGGAAGCTTTCCTGATAATTTATTTGATTTCTGTCAAAAACACTATTTCAGGGTGTCTACCTGACTGGAAACCCCGGAAAATCAAAAAAAGTTTTGTTATATTATTATTTTCAGTTTGTTCAATCACGAAACGAACAAAGAAAAAGACTTTATATTGTCGATTATAACTTTAATATAAGTGATACGGCTTGCAATTTTTTTTGAAATCTTAAAATCCGGTGTATACTCAAACTCGTATATTAGTACTTATCTGAAATTATGAATATATGTTTCAATCAAAGGTAGAAAGAATTATGTTTTGAAATAAAAATATAAAAACTGTAATTATAATTTGAGACAGGGGATTTTCGAAAAAAAACCTATAATTCAGATCTAAAACAAGGAATTATCTAATATAATTGTAATTCTGACTTGACAGTGGAAATTTTCGAGAAGAATATTATATTTCTGACTTAAAATACTGAATTTTCCAAAAGAATTACCATTTTAAGTTCAAGCGAAAAGTTTTCGAGAAGAATTATGATTATCATTTGGAACAGAGAATTTTTGAGAATAATAATAATTTTGAGTTGGTTCAGGGGATTTTCGTAAAGAATTGTGATTCTGATTTAAAAGAGGACACTTTCTAAAAGAATATTATAATTCTAACTTGGATAAGTGCACTTTCGAGAAGAATTATAATTTTGAACTAGAACGGGGAATTTTCCAAAAGACTTGGAACGAGAAGTGTTCGAAAAGAATCATGAGTCCGATTTGGAACAGGGAATTTTTGAAAAGAATAATAATTTTGAGTTGGTTACGGGAATTTTCGTAAAGAATTATAATTTTGAATTGGAAGAGGAAATTTTCAAGAAAAATGATAATTTTGACTTGGAACAGTGAATGTTCTAAAAGAATAACAGTTTTCACTTGGAATAAATAATTTTTAAAAACAATATTAATTTTGAGTTGGTCGATGGAATTTTCCTAGAGAAATATAATTCTGACTTGAGAGAAGAAAATTTTGAAAAGAATTATGATTCTGATTTGAAAATAGAGAATTTTTCGAAAGAATATTTTGACCTAGAATGGAGAATTTTCCAAAAGACTTGGAACGGGGAGTGTTTGAAAATAACTATGATTCTGATTTGGAACAGGGAATTTTTGAGAATAATAATAATTTTGAGTTGGTTCCGGGAATTTCCCTGAAGAATTATAATTTTGAATTGAAAGAGGAAATTTTCAAGAAAAATTATAATTTTGACTTGGAACAGTGAATGTTCTAAAAGAATTACAGTTTTCACATGGAACAAGTAATTTTTAAAAAGAATATTAATTTTGAGTTGGTTCAGGGAATTTTCCTAAAGAATTTTAATTCTAACGTGGAACAGTGCATTTTTCAACAGAATTACAATTTTGACTTAAAGTGGGGAATGTTCGAAAAGAATTATGATTCTGATTTGGAACAGGGGATTTTTGAAAAGAATGAATATTTTGAGTTGATTTATGGAATTTTTGTAAGTATATATAGTTATGACTTCAAACAGTCAATTTTTGCAAAAAATGATAATTTTGATTTGGAAGAGGAAATTTCCCAAAGAAATTATACGTTAGTGTAACTGAGGCTGGAATAGGGCGAGTTACGCTTATCCTGAAATGGATTTGGCATAATGGTATAATAATAATAATGAAATTATGTGTCAGCCTTAATTAAATCTGAGGATTTCTGAAAAGAAGTATGATTCTGATTTGAAACAGGGAATTTCGGAACAGAAAAATAATTTTTAGTTGGTTTAGGGTTTTGCGTGAATAATTATAATTCTGACTTGAAACAGGATATTTTCTAGAAGAATAATTCTTACTTGGAACAGTGAATTTTCCAAAAGAATTATAATTTTGACTTAGAACAGGGAATTTTACAACTAGAAGATTTGGAACGAGGACTGTTCGAAAAGAATTATGATTCTCATTTGAAACACGGAATTTTTGAAAGGAATAATAGTTTTGAGTTGGTTCAGGGAATTTTCCTAAATAAATATAATTCTGACTGGAACAGTGATTTTTCGAGAAAAATGATCATTTTGACTTGGAGCAGGGAATTTTCGAGAAAAATGATAATAGTGAGTTGAAGCATGAAATTTTCCGAAGCACTTATATGAAACTTTGAATTGGATCAGAGCATTTTTGAAAAAAAATCATAATTTAGGTTTGGGACAAGAAATTTTCCTACATAATTACAATTCTGACTTGAACAGGTGATTTTCCTAAATAATTAAAATACTCAGTTAGGACATCAAAATTTGAAAAAGCAGTAAAATTCATAGACCGGAAAAACTGGAAATTAGCTAGGAGAATAGCGGAAAATGACCGGGAATTTAAAATCATCAGTCCGGTAGACACTCTGTATTTTGTTGGAAACAGTGTCATGATGTAGCATTCCCAATTCTGAAAAATATTTCAGTTTGTTAAAAATACCTTCATACTTTTTTTCCTTAAATTCATCATGTTCAATATGCTTTTTCAGAAATATGTAATATTGAACTTTAGAAATCACTTTCAGTAGCTTGAGTTTGTTTACAATTCCAAACATATTTTTTGACACTTAGGTATAATGGAAATCCATTCGAGGGTATTGAAATTTTTGCTGAAAATGTATCTTTTCAATCTAGTCACATCAGAATAGAATATACTTTTCCCCATGTACTTTTCCCCGAGGGATGACAATCTAATGTAAGAAAACTCGAACCCACTTTCCCCGCTGTCCTTCTTCTGTCAATTCTAGGAGTAGGAAAGTATTTCCAAGAGTTTAGTTTCATGCCCTTGAGTCAAGATCGTTTCTTAAGAATCCGGAAATCGAGACACGCACGTATGTGCAATATCGTTAAGCTTCTCTATGTGCTCTGTCGTTCATCTCGTCTCGTCTAGAAGGGTCTTGTTTAGGTGAATTCCCTTGGGAGCAGGATTTCCTCGAGTGGCACGTGTGCAGCTCGAGTGAATGAGATTGAGTGAATCGTACTTTCGTAAAGCGCACTAGAGTTCGAAAATTCTCGATAACATAAAATTGGAGAAGGTAAAAAAGAAACTTACCGTTAATTTACCAAGTATACGAAAAAGTTCTTTTTTTTTCAAATTTATTTTCTATGTTCTTTTTCTTAAAGAATGTTGAACGTAACACGCAGATTTCCGGTAATAACCAAAAACAAAATCTAAGAAAATAAACCAGTAAGTTTCCAAAAATCGCTCGAGAACATACCGGTAACTTATCGAAAAGTTCTCGACTTTCCGGTCGTAAATTACCGTCTTTCGAACTCTATCGCAGACTCATGAATACGAGGTTTGCAGTGCAATTAGTGCGCAAAAGAAGTTCTTATCAATGAATCGAAAATTTCTCACGTATGTCTAAATTTCAAACTTAGGGGCTCTCCATAAATTACGTTACCAATTTGAGGGGGGTAGGGGTCGCGCCAAAAACTACGGTTGGTAGCAGGGGGGGGGGGGGGTTTGTCGAAGGAACGTTACGAACTTAGATAACGTTTAGTGCGTTTCCTGGCGATAAATTTTAACTAAGTTTGAGAATTTTGTAAAAGATCAGTTTCCCTGCAACCATACATTTCAATAATAACTTGATAGGTATGAAAATCAATTTCTTATTCCAGAAGTCACACTTTTTCCCCTATTCTCCTCTCTTCTCGCTTTTTCAAGAATTTTTCTTTTCCCCCTGTTTCGAACAATTCTCTTTCCCCTGTTTTCAAGAAACTTCCTCCTTTTGCCCCTTGTTCTAGTTTTTCCCCTAATTGCAAACTAAATTAAAAGAACCCAATAAAAGAATCGAACGATTATTTTTTCTACTATTTGATTGAACATTTAATTATTTTGGTGAAAATGGAACTATTTTGTTAAAAATTAATCTTTTTTGGGTAAAAATTTAACAACTTAATTGAAAGTTGAACTATTTGGTTAAAAATTCATTTTCTGAGTTAAGGATTCAGCTCTTTGCATGAAAATTTAACTATTTTGTTGAAAATGCGTTTAATTCTTGGTTGAAGATTTTGTTTTTTTATAATTGATTATTTTAGTGAAAAATTCATCTCTTTGATTGAAAATTTAACTATTTTGTTAAAAATTAGATTTTTTCGGTTAAGAATTGATTTTTCTGAAAATGTAACTATTCCGTTTTTGGTTGAAAATTGATATTTTTAATTGAAAATTGATCGTTTCTAGTTAATAATTCAACTTTTTGGTGATAAATTCATATATTTGGTTGAAAATTCATCTATTTAGTAGAAAATTAATCTTCTTAGTTAAAAGTTAATTTATATTGGTTTAGAATCCAACTATTTGGTTGAAAATTATCTTTTTTTGTGTGTAAATTCATATTTTTGGTTATAAGCTCAACTACTTTAATAGAAAATCAAGCTACTTGGTTAAGAATTAAACTATTCATTTAAAAATGTAATTGATCAAGAGAGAATGACCTTTTTCGTCGATAAATCATATTTTGGGGTTGAAAATTTAACTTTTTTGTAAATAATTCGCTTTTATGCTTCAGTATTCAACAATTTAGTTAAAAATTCATTTTTTTAAAGATTCACCACTTTGGTTAAAAAGTTAACTTCTTTGTTGAAAAATAATTTTTTTGTTGTTGAAAACTTAAATATAAAAAATAGCTCTTTAGTTGAAAGTTTATCTATTTTGTTGAAAATTTATTGAATTCTTGGGTAAAAATAAATGTTTTGATTGAAAATTCAACTGCTTGGTTGAAAGTTGAATTAATTTGATGATAAATCGTATTTTTTGTTGACAATTCAAAATTTTTTAAAAATTCAACTATTTTGGTAGAAAATTAAACTGATTAGTTAGGAATCAAATTATTTATTTGAAAATTTCACTTTTTAGTAGAAAATTACGCTTTTTCGTCCGCAAATCATATCGTGGGATTAAAAATTTAACTTTTTCTGTAGAAAATTCATCTTTTATGCTTTAACATTCAACAATTTAGTTAATTTTTTATAAGATTCACCTCTTTGGTTGAAAATTTAACTACTTTGTTTAGAATTCGTTTTTATTTAGTTTAAAATTAATTTCTTTATCTGAAAATTTAACTATTCCACTTTTGGTTGATAATTTATTCTTTATAAGTTACAAATTAAACTATTTGGTTACAAATTAATTTTTCTTTATTGAAAATTAAGTTTCTTATTGAAAATCCATCATCACCAGTTTAAAAGTCTACTGTCTTCTGACACTTTGGACATTTTATTTTCAAAACTTATTACTTTTGTTGACAATTTTTTTTGTAGAAAATGAATCTTCATTGTTGAAAATTAATTTTTCTGGTTGAAAATTCATGTATTTTTTTTAATTCGTCTTTCGGTAGAATATTAATCTTCTTGGCTGAAAATTCATCTATTTATGTTGAAAATTCAACTATTCGGTTAAAAATTTAATTATTTTGTTGTAAATTTGACTATTTGGTTAAAAATTTGTCCTTTCGGATTGAAAATTAATCTTTTATTCTGGTAAAGTCATCCTTCTTGGTTGAAAATGAACTTTTTTGTTGAAAATTTAACTGTGTTTTAAAAAATTCGTCTTTTTGGCTTAAAACTGTAACTGTAGGATATCAGGTTCAAATATTTTTTCTGAAAATTCGTCTTTTTTGCTTGAAATTTCAATTATTTGGTTATCAATGCAAATGTTTTGTCAAAAAAGATTTTGTTGTTGTTGAAAAGTTGTCTTTTTGGGTGAAAATTCGACTATTTTATTGGAAATGCAATATATTTCGACTTGGAATTTTAGAAATTTGAAGGATTTCATATTTAATTCAAAATGATATCAAAATTTATTCCCCTATTTTCATGAAAATTTCGTTGAAAATTGAACTACTTTGTTGAAAAACCGTTGTTTTTTTTTCAAATGATTTTGTTTACTGAAACTTCAGCTATTCCATTCTTTGTTGAAAATTCAACTTTTTGGTTGAAAATTCTTGTTTTGTGATTAAAAATTCACCAACTTGTTTGAAAGATGAACTTCTTGTCTAAAAATTCATTTTTTGTTCAAAGATTAATCATTTTAGTCGACAACTCATATCTATGGTTCAAAATGTGATGACACTGGAACCTGGATTTCCGTAAACTGGATTTGTGCGTTCCTAGAATTGCTGTCCTCTATAATTTGTGACAAGGGGCGCCGCGGGACCGAGAGATAGGCGTTGCTTACTCAAGCGTTACAAACAGCATGAAGGCCGCACTCTCGGCGCGTTAGTTGCATCAGGTTGCGTCATGCGTTGCGGTCTGTTCACGTTCAGAGTCCCTGGATTTGTGTCCAAGGCCACTGCGGGCCGTACCCGAAACCGTGCACAAATCCAGTTTCCAGTGTATTTTTGATAAAAATTCGTTGTTTTTGTTTGAAAATTAATGCTTTTAACGATCATTAACAAGAGGCGACGGAGGAGGGGGTTGCAAACAAACCCAAAATTGGTAACGTAGTTTATGGACGGCCCCAAGGAAGTGAATGCTCTGCATGGTGAATCGCAAATTTCTTACGTCTGTGTAAATTTCAAACTTAATGGATATATGACTTTGTGTCTGGGAATACCTTTGTCTTTGGGTCTGTATTTTTACGTCCATGTGTATGCGAATGTGTGAGAGCGTCATGAGGAGTTATAGGTTGAGAGTTATAGATAGCTGAGTAGATTGAAACCGTGAAGAAGAAATAGCTAGGGTAAGAATTGATCGTGTGCGTGTGAGATTTCTCTGATGAGGTTTTGAAGTTAAAACTGAGGAGGATGCTGAACATGGGATATCTACCTGTAGACAGGTGTATGGTTGTCTGTCGTTGCCTGTGCCCGAGCACGCGAAACTGCGGTAGTTCCACCTCGTGTGAGATGCCGACCGATTGTAGGCCGGAGTTCCATTTGTACCGAATATCGCGCATTGTGTATCCAACTGCCGAGAAAGAACAAGAACACAAAAATCTTGGCTCTAACATACAATACATATTAGACACTAAGTGGGGTTCAATTGAACCTCTCCGGATCAAAAGGGGATACGCGTGAATTCAGCCTGAGAAGTATTGTCCAGAAAGTCAATTTTTAAAATCGTTCGAATTTTTATTTTGAGGGCTGGTACTTTTAGAGAATTTCAAGGCGCAAATTTTTTTTCCTTTAGCAAATATTTGTAGATTTTACAGTTTTTAAGGTAATTGATAAAAACCAGATTTGTCGAAAACAATTTCAATCTTTTTTCAGTTCAACTCGCGCCAACTTAGGCAATTTCCAGAAGTTATCAATGTTATTAATACTAAGTTACGTTTTCAAGTCTTCTGAAACTAGTTAAGGAAGAAAAACGTTAATATTTTAATAAACAAAAAAGTTGTTAATTTTTTTGTGAGGCTTTGCAAAAATCATGAATTTCAACCTTCAAGCGCTTCGTTTATCGAGCGAATTTTAAGCAAGGCAAAACTTCCAGCGAGAAAGTTGTTGATTAGGATCTCGAGAAGTTTTCTGGAAAGTTTGAGCTCAATCGGATTTATTGTTAAAAAATTATGAATGTTTTAAATTGCACGGGGTAATCTAGACGCCACGTGCCTCCTCGGCTACGAACGTGTTCCAGTGGAGGATATGAAATTCAAGTCAAATACTGCCGTGATTTGGAATCGAAAAATCAGTTTTTTATATCGTTGTGATTTGAGAGAGAGCCGTAACTGACCGTTAACTGCAGGCGTAAATCAGAGACCGTGACGTCAAAATTCAAGAAAACGCCGTAACGGTCAGTTACGAACTTACCAAAATTATTGGACGGCGATTTCGAGCCGTCGTGATTTCGGAGAGGTCCGTAAGTGCTTACGGCGTTCTCCGAAATCATCAAACCCCGAGAAAAAATGTTTGTGATTCGAGAAACGCGCAGGCGTAAATCAGAGAATGCGTGACGTCAAAATTCGAGAAAACGCCGTAACGGGCAGTTACGGCCTTTACCAAAATTATTGGACGGCGATTTTGAGCCGTCATGATTTCGGAGAGGTCCGCAAGTGCTTACGGCGTTCTCCGAAATCATCGAACCCCGAGAAAAAAGGTTTGTGATTCGAGAAACGCCGTAACTGCACTTATTATTAGTTATATTTTTTTGCCGTGAACGGTGTTCTCTCCAATCACGGCAGGCCTATTTCTGAGGTCCGTAATTCGAAGAGAGCCGTAACTGCCCGTTACGGCGTTTTCTCGAATTTCAGCATCGCAATCAACATTCACGGCAGAATAGGGCAGCGTCAAGATTGCCGCTTGCAATTTAAAACATTTATAATTTTTTAACCATTATTCCGATTGAGCTAAAACTTTCCAGAAAACTTCTACAGATCCTAATCAACAACTTTCTCACTAGAAGTTTTCCGTTGCTTGAAATTCGCTCGATAAACGAAGCGCTTGAACGTTGAAATTCACGATTTTTGCAAAGCCTCACAAAAAAATTAACAACTTTTTTGTTTATCAAAATATTAACGTTTTTCTTTCTCAAATAGTTCCAGAAGACTTGAAAATCTAATTAAGTATTAATAACATTGATAAATTTTGGAAATTGACTAAGTTAGCGCGCGTTGAAGTGAAAAAATATTGAAATGTTTTGTTTTCGTCAAATCTGGTTTTTATCAATTACCTCAAAAACGGTAAAACCTAAAAATATTTGCTAAAGGAAAAAAAGATGCGCCTTGAAATTCTCTACAAGTATCAGTCCTTAGAATTAAAATTCGAACGATTTTAAAAATTGTCTTTCTGGACAATACTTCTCAGGCTGAATCCACGCGTATCCCTTTTTGATCCGGAGAGGTTCAATTATATACTTTCGGATTTTCAACACCTTGAAGCGATTTGATTCCCTTTTTTAAATAATGCTTCTTTTTCCCCTGTTTTTAACAAAATTTGAACTGAATTAATAGAACCCATTGAGGAAAGCCAACTATTTTTGGTTTAAAGCTCATTCTTTTTAAGTCAAAAGTCGACTATGATATTTTTGGTTCAGAAATCATCTCTTTAGTTGAACATTCAACTATTATATTTTTCTGTGAGAATTTATATTTTCGGTTGAAAATTCATCTACTTAGTTGAAAGTTAGACTAATTTGTTAAAAAATCATTTTTTTTTTGTTAAAGAGTGAACTTTTTTGTTGAAAATTCATTTTTCTTTTGGTTAAAAACTCATTTTATTAACTGAAAATCTAACTATTCCATTTATGGTTAAAAATTGATCGGTTTGAGTTAAAAATTGAACTATTAAATTTTTCATTGAGAATTCATCGTTTTTGGTTGAAAATAAAACTATTGGGTTGACAGTCGAACTAATTTGTTAAAAATTCATTTATATGCTTAAAGATTAACCTGTTGTTGAAAATTCGTTTCATTTCTTGGCTGCAAATTAATGCTATTAAAAAAGGAGCTATTAATTACATTTTTTAATCAAAATTGATCGTTTTTAGTTGCAAATTCAACTATTTATTTGAAAATTAATATTTCCACGTCGAAAATGCAACTGTTTAGTAGAAAATTCGTCCTTTTGGCTTGACAATTCAATTGTTTTGTTGATAATTCGTCTTTTTCTGTTGAAAATTCAACTATTTGGTTCAAAATTAACTTTTAGGTCAAAAATTGATATTATCGGATTCAAAATTCAACTGTTTTATGGAGAATTCGCCTTTTTGTTTAGAAAATTCAACAATTTTCTTGAAATTATATATTTTTCTTTTGGTTGAAAATGCAACTGTTTTTGATTGAAGTTTTTATCTTCTTTGTTTTAAAATTGAATAATTTGGTTAAATATCCAATAATTTGGTTGAAAATTCGTCTCTTTTGCTAGAAAGTGGAACTATATGGTTGTAAATTTATCTGTTTTGTTGATAATTAGTTCTGTTGTTAAAAATTCAACTATTTCGTTGAAAGTTTATCCTTTTAGATTTAAAATAGAAGAATTTGGTTAAAAATTCGACTTTTTTGTTAAAAACTCAATTATTTTCTTGAAAATTCGTCGTTTTGGATAGAAAAGTTGTCCTTTTGTATTAGCAATCCATATTTTTTGGTTGGAAATTTCTTGATTGAAAATTCAACTTTCTTGGTTAGAAATTCAACTGTCTTCTAAATAATTCGTATATTTAGATTAAAGATTCAACTATTTTGTTTAAAATTCAAGTGTTTTTGGTTGAAGTTTAATCCTTTTTTTGACAATTTAACTATTTGGTTAAAAATTCAGCTATCTTCTTGAAATTTCGTTCCTTTTGCTAGAAAGCTCAATTTTATTAAATATCCAAAATTTTGAAGATTTCGATATACAATTTTTAAGCTTTTTAAGGATCTTTAAAGGTTTTAAGAAAATAAACAAATTTTCATAAGTTTTCTGAGAAAATTTGAAATGATTTTTTATATTCAAACATATTCGAAAAGTATACCATTAAGCCATTTCCCTTTCGGGGTAGGCGTGACACTACCCGATTCGGGTAGTGTTTCTAGGTTTGATAACTTGTAGTAAATAACTACAAGTGTGGGCTCACCACACCCACGATGTGCCAACAGCACTTAGTTTTCTCGAATGGTCACCCATCCAAGTGCTAACCGCGCCCAACGCTGCTTAACTTCAGTGATCTGACGAGAACTGGTTTTTTCAGCGTTGTATGGCTGTTGTTGAAAAGATTTAAAAAATTTGGTTATTAATTACAATTGAATGAATTAATTTGGAAAAAATTCTAGGAAGATTAAGATACATTTAGAAGTTTTGAAAAGATTCCAAAATAATTGAAAACTTAAAAAGATTTCAAAACATTAAAAACGAAATTTAGATTTTTTGAAGATTTCGACGAAAAAATTTACAAGCTTAAAACCATTTTGAAATGTTTCAAAGTGAAATTTTTTTTCCAAAATTCCTAGAAAAACAAAAAATAATTTTTTTGTTGACAAAATTGATTTAAAAAGAATATTTAAAAATAATTCCAAAAATCTCAGAAGAGAATCTAGAAGATTTCAAAGCAATTTTTTTCATCTTGCAAGAATTTCTAAAAATTGTAGGAAAAATTCGAGTTCCAAGATAATAGAAAAACTTTTATTAGATTCCTGGAAAATTTCGAAATGATTTTTTTTTAAATAAATTTTAAAGAGAATATTTAAAAGGATATCAAAAAAAAAGTTGATTTATCAATTATTATATATAGCTGAAATTGATTAAAATGTTATAATTTTGAAGTTAAAATTTTTCAGTTTAAATACTCAAGAGTTCAAATCTTTTATTTTTAATGCCCGTTTTCAATTCTTTCTCCACCGGGGATTTTGTTTAAAATTCGTCATTTCGGATAAAAGAATTGTTCGTTTGGTTTGAAAATTCACCTTTATTGCCTGAATTGTTCTTGATTGAAAATTTATCTTGTTTGGTTAAAAATTCAACAGCCTTCTAAAAAAATTCTTCTGTTTAGATTGAAGGTTTAACTATTTTGTTGAAAATACAAGTGTTTTTGGTTGAAGTT
>CAKNYM010044288.1:0-22345 GCA_932195095.1 Andricus curvator | reverse complement strand
ACCTCAAATTATTTTGAGGGATTTACGGTATTTCAAAGGATTTACGGGATTTTAAAAGATTTTAAACTTTTTAGCCATTTCAAAAGAATTTTAAGATATTTCTAGAAACTTTAAGGCATTTTAAAGAGTTTTTTAGGATTTCCAAACATTTTAAGCTTGATTTCAAGGGATTTCTGGAGAACTTCGGAAAACAAATCAAATTCAATTTCAAGGAATTTCACAAGATTTGAGAGATTTTATCGAAAATCCAAGAATTTAAAAGAGTTCGATAAATATAAATGTTTTTTTGTTGTTGAGAAATGTAGTGAATAACTCAAATTTGATTTATATTTAGGAGTTTTCAAATGCTTTTTACTTTTTATAATGGATTTTTACGATTATATATTTATATATTTTAAAAGATTGCAAAAAATATTTCAAGAAAATATTGTACTTTACGGGATTTTAAAGATTTTGAGCTATTTTAACAATTTTGAAAAAATTACAAGATATATCTAGAAACTTCAAGGAATTTTAAACAATTTTTTAGGATTTACGAATTCCAAAGAATTTCAAGGTATTTCTACAAACTTCAAAGAATATCAAAAAGTTTTGTACCATTTGAAAATATATATATTAAAAGATTTATGAAATTTTAATTTACGTATTTTAACAAATTCCAAAGAGTTTCAAGATATTTCTTCAAACTTCAAGGGATTTTAAAGAATTTTGTATGATTTACAAATATTTTGAGCTCGATTTTGAAGGGGTTTCCAGAAAACTTTCGAAAATAAATGAAATAAAATAAAATGTTAAGGAATTCCTAGCGATTCCAAGGATGTCAAGGGATTTGAAGGTATTTCAAGGAATTTCAAAATATTTTTACAAACTTCAAGTGATTTAAAAAAAAAATTTGTATGATTTACAAATATTTTTAGCTCTTTTTCAAGCGATTTCTAGAGAACTCTGGAAAATATATGAAATTAAATAAACTGTCAACGGATTCGTAGTGATTCTAATGATTTCAAAGGATTCTAAGGTATTCCAAAGAATTTCACTAGATTTGAGGGATTTTATAGGGCCTTCAATTATTTCAAAGGATTTACGGGATTTCAAAAGATTTAAAAGATTTTAATCTAAATATTTTAACAAATTCCAAAGAATTTCAAGATACTTCTAGAAACTCCAAGAGATTTCAAAAAAATATGTATGATTTCCAAATTACTTAGGTTTGACTTTCAGGGATTTCTAGAATTTTGTAGGATTTTCAAATAATGTAAGCTCGATTTTAGGTGATTTCTAGAGAAATTTAGAAAATAATATAAATTCAATTAAATTTTAAGGTATTCCTAGCGATTACAAATATTTTAAAGAATCTTGAGGTATTTCAAGAAATTTTACAAGACCTAAGGGATTTCATAGGACATTAAATTATTTCAAAAGATTTCCCGGATTTTAAAAAATTAGAAAAATTGTATGTCACATATTTTAACAAATTCCAAAGAATTTTCTATGATTTACAAACTTTTTAAGCGCGATTTTTAGAGAACTTTGGAAAATGAATGAAATTATGTAAATAAAATTTTTAAAAAATTGCTAGCAATTCCAAAGCTTCAAGGGATTTTAAGATATTTCAAGAAGTTTAACAAGATTTAAGGAATTTTTTAGGACCTCCAATTATTTCAAGGATTTCTAGGGATTTGAACGATATTTTTTTTAGAGAAATTTAACGAATAAGTTAGATTTAATTTACATTGAAAGGATTTCAAACGATTTCTGCTTATTTTAATTATTACGATTTTCAAAGGTTTCAATGGATTTGAAAGGATTTCAATGATTTTCTAGAGATCTTTACAGAATAAAATTTATTTGATTTCAAGGGATTTCTAGAGATTTCAATAATTTCAAGGAATGTGAAGGAAATTACAAAATTCCAAAGGATTTTAAGTAATTTTGAAAGATTTTAAAGAATTTTGAAGTGATTAAAAAAACTTCAAGGGATGTTAAAGAATTTTGTAGGATTTCCCAAAGATTCCCAGGGGGTTTGAAGAGTTTCACAAGATTTAAGGTATTTTATAGAATCTCTCATTATTTTAAAGGAGTTACGGGATTTTGAAAGCTTTCAAGTAGGATTTCCAAAGATTTTGAGCTGGATTAAAAAAAAATTCTAGAGAACTTTGGAAAATAAATGAAATAAAATGAAATTTCAAAAACTGCCTCGCAGTGCCGAAAGTTTCAAGGGATTTTCAGGTAATTCTAGAAATTTCAGGAGATTCAAAAGATTTTGTTGCATCCCCAAGGATTTCGAAGATTTCAAGGGGTTTAAATGATCTTATTTTAGAGACCTGTAATGGAAAAGTTTACTTTGATTTATATTTTAGGAATTTAAAATGATTTCTACTAATTTTAATTGATTTTTATGATTTTTAATGTTCCTAGTGGATTTAAAGGACCTTAAAAAATTTGTAGTAAACTGTAGGAAATAAAATAAATTTAATTTCAAGGGATATGAAGGAATTAAAAAAATCCTAAAGGATTTTCACGATATTAGGTTATTTTAAAAGATTCCAAATAATTTCAAGAGATTTCAAAAATTTTAAGGGATGTAAAAGAATTTCCAAATGTATCAAGGAAATTTAATTACTTCCATATAAGATTATAAGTGGTCAAACATAAATCGGTTCTTTGTGGTTTGTCTACTTTCTACATTAATTCCTTCAATATTTTTCTATTATTTATTTCAATGCTGTTTATACTATTATCGTTTTTATATGATGTTATAGAATAAATTTCCTATACTCATTCAAAAATTATGGTAGGTTCATTATAAGAAAATCATTGTAGGACTATACTGATTTTTCTATAATACTTTTTCGACTTATTTTTTTACAATCTCAGGCCTAATTAGCAGGATTTTTTTTCATATTGTGTCAAGTTATAAATTTAAAAGTGATTCAAATAATTTTTCAATATCAGAGTTTAATTAAAAAAGGTCGAGTGATTTATGAGCTGTAAGTTTTAAGTTTTCGAGAAGGTACTTGAGTGATATTGCGGGTTGAAAAAATTTCCGTCTCGGTCTTTCACTTTTTCTCAGAGCATCTATTCTAAGGCTTGCTTTCAGTGAAATGCACTGAAAATAAGGCTCGTAACTTTCAGTGAGCACCTTAGTGCGATGTTACATTTTACGTCACTCTGAGTTTTACTTGATACTTTCCTGCTTTTCGCATTGCAGAGCATAGTGACGTTAGGCGCACGGAACGTATAAGATATCTTGAGAAGAAATATGTCTGCTGGAAGCATATCTTTGTATTTGTGCCTCTCAAGCTATAAAAATAGCTTTGAATTTTATTTTTGCTGTACTTTTATACGTTGTGCTAGGTCGAATGTCGTTTCTTTCTCAGGATCTCAATCTTCATTAGAAAATTTTTACTTTTTGTAAAAATTCACTGCATGAGCAGATTTCAAGAGATACATAAAGCAGAAAAGCAAAATATGAATTAAATTAAAAATAATTGGGTCATTCCAAAGGTTATTAAACATCAACTGCGACGATCCTAGTAGTAGGTGCCCGAAAACACTCAAAAATTAAGTACAGTGAACTCTCACTTATTCCAAGGCTCACTTATTCCAAGTTTCTACTTCTCGGATATTCCAAGTGGCGAAGCCCCTTCACCTCCCACCACTGTCCCTCTACGGTCTCACCCGCGTGAGTGGCTGACCAATTAACGTCGCTTGTCAAAATCAGCCCACGACTCGCGGTTGAGGTGGGGCCCCTGCAGACTTGGAATATCCGAATGTTCACGTTTCTCAGCCCTTGGAATAAGTGAAAGTTCACTGAATCAGATTTTTCCAGTCAGAACTTTACGTGAATTTTGCTTTTCTATTCAAACCTGAATAAAAAAGGCAATTCATGACGGATTTTTAAGTTTTTTGCCTAAATTTATTCGTTTCAGAGATCAATTTCAGGGGAAATATTTACTATACACGTATGCCAAGAAATAAAAAATGTCATCTTCAAAGTTGTCTATAAATTCGCGAAATTTCACATAAGTTAAAAGAGCTGCAAATATTTTATTGTTAAGTGCAGTGTTCTCGCTTTTATATAAAGTTATAAAGTTTATTATACAAAATAAAAATTTCATAGAAATAATTTTAGTTTTCATGATTGATTTCGAAAAATAATGTTTGTATATAAAAATATTCTGCAGAGAAATTGTGTATGTCTTAAAAATACAACTTTCATATATGTTTCATGATTTTAGTCAAAAACGTACTACACCTTGGAAAGTATGCATTGAATAAAATATTGCACACAAAAAATATACCCTCTATAAATTACACATTTTTGAAGCGAAACATTTTTTCATGTAGTCAATAGTTCAAAAGTAACAATAGTTTTTTCGATGAAAAAAAAGTTTCTTTGAAGTTTTTCTAATTTATCAAGAAAGGTGTTACTTTAAAAATGCATTTTTATAACATGATTAAAGATCTTTAAAAACAACTATTTTTATTGAAAATTTGTCTCTACAATCAACAGTTTTCGAAACAAAAACAATTTCGATTTGAACGCATTTTTGACTTTCGTTTTTTTTTTGTATTTTTTGTTTGTAGAAGGTTTAGAAAATAATTTTAGACAAAATACTGAATATGAATTGAATTTTTTTTTTCAAATTGATAAAATGCGTATGTGCGGATGAATTTAATTTTTAAAAGATAAAGTCAATTTACCCAACTGAACATAATTAGTGTTTCAATTATTATCATAATGTATTTGATTGAACATACCAACACTGGAAAAAAATAAATAAATTGAAAAAATGAACTTGTTGGTCAAAAAACACCCAAATTCTGCATTTGTTATTGAATTTTGTTCAAATTGTTAATAATAATTATTTGAATATTAATTTTTTCTATCACAATAATATTATGAAACAAATTACTAGACTAAATCGTATAACATTGTGTCCATAGAAATGAATAAATTTTTATTTCCATAAGAAATAAAAGTGTATTTATCATCATCTGGAATTGTTTTCTAAACCTTCTTCACAAAAAATACCAAAAAAAACCGAAGTCAAAAATTTTTAAAAGGAAAATTGATTTTTTTCTAAAACTATCGGCTGTAGAGAAAAATGTTGAACACAAAATAGTTGTAGTTTTTAAAGATTTTTGAGCCTGTTATAAAAGTGCATTATGAAAATCAACACCTTTTTTGATGAATTAGAAAAATTTCAAAGAACTTTTTTTTTTATCGTAAAAACATTTTTTTATACTTCGTTTTTTGACAAAAATCTGTCAATTCTATCGAAAAATAATGTCTTAAAACAAAAAAATGTTGTAATTATAAAAAATGTATTTTTACGAAATGCACAATTTCTCAGTAGGAAATTTTAATATACAAGCCGATGAGAAAATGGTAAAATTGATGAAAAGTCCTTCTAAATATTTATTCCAGAGAAAAACAAAGCCTTCACTGAAATTTTGTCCGTGAAATTTTCATTTAGTACAGTATACCTTATAAACTTATATAAAATGGAGGTGGCTAGGCTTGCAAATTATAAATTGGTACCTATTTTAACTATGGTGAAATTTAATGAATGTATAGACAACTTTGAAGGTCTTTTTTTTCGTTTTTTGACGAATGTGTGTGGTAAATATTTTTCCTGAAACTACTCTCTGAAATAAATAAATTCAGCCATTGAGTTTCAGAATCGGCTATTAATTTGCCCTTTATATGCAGGTTTGAAAAGAAAAATTGATTGGGAACCTACTGTTAGGATAAAAATCGAAAGCTAAATTGCTCACATGGTCATGTAGAATTTTGGTTCGAATTCAAAAAAATTTTAAGAAGGACCCAATTGTAAATAAATCAGAAATTAATGATTATTCAAAAAGCTTCAAGTGGAAGCTGAAAAATGAAAAGAACAACTGTTTTTCCAGTGTAGGTTAACGTTTTGTTGTTCTATTGATCGTAAGGATCACATAGCAGAGACAAAGGAAAGCGCCACAGTTGAAGAAAAATACCGAAAGGACAATAATTACAAGAAAAAACCAACATTTGAATTTCACGTTTGTACGCTTCTGTATAAGCTGCTGATATTCTTTGTTGAAAATCAGTTGTTGGTATACTCTACCGTCATCGTTAAATTGCCGGAAAAATTGATCGTACTGAACTCTGGTATTTTTTTGCAGAAATGACAGTATGAAGAACATCATGACATAAAAACGTGATATTCAGCAAAAAAGAAAATAATAAACACACACACACTTAAAATAGATGATACACTCAAAAAACGCTGTGATTGAATCAACCAAAAGTTTGTTGGTTCAACCATAGAATATGGTTATTATACAGACAAAATATTTGGTTGAACTAACTAAATTTTTAGGTTGTTTTAACCAAACATTCAGGTAGATGGAGTATTTGGTTGATTCAACAACAAAACTTGGTTGGGTCAATCAAATATTTTGTTGGATCATCCAAAATTAGTTTGATTTCTTTAAGTGTACTAGGGAACAATAAATTCGGGATAAACATATATACGTGTCGTGCAGGCGTGCAATACTAAAATATGCAAATAATGCGGATAAAGACAGCAAAGTCTGCTTGAATAATTGGCATATGCTTTGCTAATTTCTATCCAATCCTTTAGATACTACCATTTTCTATGATACTACCTACTAATATGCAGCAATGATGATAAATCATACAAAAATGTTTTCCTTTAAAAAAATTCTCCTCGCTCTTTTACAAAACGTTTAGTTTAACTGATAAGGCGCAGAAAAAGGCAAACCAGAGTAGGAGTAAAAAAGAAAAAGTTGAATTTTAACCTTGTTGAACGTTGATTAAACTCATAAAACCAAATGAATGGCCTTGCGTGACCACTAAATATTATTTTTATCAGAAAAACCAGCAGAATGTTTTTCATTAGGAGACAGAAATTTTTAATCATAGTTTAGGGATATCTCAGACGGAAGACTCATACATAGTCGGAAATATTATATACTGCATAAAACAAATGTTTATTATAAATTATTTCTTCCACTAAGTATGAACCTATACATAATTTTTCCGCGTGGGATAACAAATAATCTTTATTATTTTGGTACATGTTCTGAACTTATTAGCCGAGAAATAATTAATTTGGTTTAAAAAAAAATTATACAGAAAATCGAGGGGTATTACTTTGATCCTGAAGTTGGATCAAAATGATTTGCAGCAGAATGATATGCATGTGATTGAAATGATCAAGATTTAGTATTAAAATTATTTTACAGTGACAAGTAAACATCAGACCTCGGACATACGCTACTATTGACATTTTTTTACACTTTTTTTCTAACGATGAAACTATTTTGAAAAAATGACACTAATGCTACTATTTTCTCCAATTGCTCGCTAATGCAGCTATTTTTTCACTTTACAAGATATTTTAATATTTTGAAGATTTTAAAAGATTTCAAGGGATTTCAGAGGATTTCAATTGATTTCAGGGATTTAGAAAGATTGTATAGGGTTTCAAAGCCTTTAGTGTATTTTAAAATATTCTAAGGAATTTTAGAGAATTTCAAAAATGTTAAGAAGTTTCATCTGATTTCAAAGTTTTCAAAATATTTGAAGAAATTTTAAGAGATATGACGAATTTCAAGATAATTTACGGGAGTTTGAAGTATTTCAAGGAATCTGTAAGGATTTTATTAGACTTACAGTAGTTTGTAGGATTTCTAAGGATCTCAAAGATTTTACAAATTACGATGGATTTCAAAGGATTTGAAAGAATTGAGGGTATTTTACAAGATTCCAAAAATTTTCAAAAGTTTCAAGGAGTTTTAGGAAATTTCAAAGAATTTATAGAGAATTTTCTTTCTTTAAAAAATATTTTTAAAGATTTCACAATATTTTAAAGATTTTGAACACTTGAAGGGATTTTTACGGTATTTAAAGCATTCAAAAATGTTTCAGAAATTCATAGGATTTCAAATTAAATTAAAAGGTTCAATATGATTATCAGGAATTTCTATAGATTTCAAGGGCTTGAAAAAATTGGAGAATTTAAGAAATTTTAGAGGAGTTCAACAGAATTTAAGGGTTTTTAATATATTCCAGTGGATTTTAACTGATTTCAAATATTTCAAGAGATTTTAAAGCTTTTAGGGTGTTTTAAAAGATTTCAAGGGATTTCAAGGTGCTTTAGGGGGGGGGGGGGGTCATTTATATTTCATTTATATATCAGACTTTGCACTCTTTCCCCTATTCCCCTCTTTTTCCAATTTTAAAGAATTCTCCTTTTTCCTCTGTTTTTCAAGAAACATCCTTGTTTTCTCCCTTTTCTTGATTTTTTACTTAAATGCGAACTGAATAAATAGAACCCAATAGGAAAATCCAACTTATTTTTGGTTAAAAGTTAATTCTTTCTGTTTCAAAAATCTACTTATATATTTTTGGTTCGGAATTCATCTTGTTTGGTTGAAAATTCTATTATATGATCAAAAATTTAACTTTTTTTAAAAATATTACTTTCAATTTTTGAAATTTAAGTATTTTAAATTAGATTAAAATGAAATTCAAAATCCCATTCAACGTCCAATAAACAAGTTAATGTATAGATTTTTTTTTCATTTTTCTTTCCTCTTTTTTATTTTTGTCCAAAGAAACAAATTTTTATTTTGTTTTTAGGAATTGCAATAGGAGCATTTTGTGGTGGTTGTACAAATTTGATCGTTAGATTCTTGTTTTATTTTCAGGAATTCTATACACTATCTTAATTTTTGGTTGAAAATTAATTTTTTTAACTGAAAATTTCACTGTTTCATTTTTGGTGCAAAATTGATATTTTTTTAGTTAACAATGCAACTATTTGTTTAAAAATTAATGTATTTCAGTTGGAAGTTCAATTATTTGGTTGAAAAATCATGTATTTTGTTGAAAATTCGTCTTGTTTGTAAGAAAATTAATTTTCTTGTTTAAAAAATTATGTTTTTGGTTGAATATTGAACTCTTTTGTTTAAAGTTAATTTTTTTTTAAGATTCATAATTTTAGATTAAAATTCATTTATTTGATTAAAGATTGATCTATTTTGTTGAAAATTCGTTTTTTTTGGTCGAGTATTAATTTTTTTTTACAGAAAACGTAACTAACTATTCGATTTTTGGATGAAAATCGATTTTCTTAATTAAAAATTTATGTTTTATAGTTGAAAATTCAACTATTTGGTTGAAAATTTGTTTATTTTTATAGAAAATTCATCTTTTTTGGTTCGAAAATGCAACTGTTTGGTTGAAAATTAACCTTTTTTGGTTGACAAATCAACTACTTGATTTAAAGTTGAACTAGTAAAAAAATGTTTTGTTTTGTTTGAAGATCCATAATTTAAGTTGGACATTCAACTATTTAATTCAAAATTAACTTTTTTCTTGAAAATTTATATTTTCAGTTGAAAATTTAAATATTTGTATCAATATATTATCAATATATAAATATGTAGTATCAATATTTAAGTTGACAATTCAATTATTTTGATAAAGTCATTTTTTTTGGTCGAGAATTCCACTGTTTTGTTGAAAATTTGTCCATTCGGATTGAGAATTCATCTTTATGGTAGAAAAGTCATCTTTCTTGTTTGAAAATTCAACTTTCTTGGTTGAAAATGAACTTTTTTTGTCTTTTTGTCTTGAAAATTGAACTATTTGGTCAAAAGTTCAACTATTTTGCTGAAAATCTTTTCATTTTGCTTGAAAGTTCAACGCTTTGGTTATTCATGCAGACTGTATGTTTAAACATTGATTTGTTTTTAAATTCGACTTTTTTATATGAAAATTAATTTATTTTTGTAAAAAATCTTTTTAGTTTAAAATTCAACTATTTTGTTGAAAATGCAATATATTTCGACTAGAAATCGTAGGAATTTAAAGCGTTTCATATTGAATTCTGTATGGTATCTACATTAATATTATTCAAAAGAATTTATTCTCCTATTGTTTCCCTATTTTCCCTGTTTTGAAAACATTTTGGATCAAAGATTTTACCATTTTCTCGAGGAAGTTTGAAAGATAATTAGAGATTTCAAGGTATTTTTCGGGATTTTACTGGATTTTTGTTAGTAGCGATTTTACAAGATTTAAGGGATCTCATAAATTTGGAAATTGTTAATTTGCTTGAAGTTCTGAACCTTCAAATGAACGAAATTTTTTACTGATGAAATTGTAAACCAGAAAAAGTGCTAAAATGTTTGTTCATTTATATTGGAAATAATTTATTACTGAAGCAGAATTATAATGCATTTTTCAAATTGCAGTTGGAACAATATTTAATGGTAAAATAGAAATGGGGAAAAATATTTCGTTCATTTAAACGTTCGGAACTTCAGGTACGTAAACTATTAAGGGCTTTCAAAGAATTTCGTAGGATTTAAGAACATTTGAGATGATTTTTAAAAGGTATTCAGGATATTAATGATACTTAAAAGATTTTAAGGAATTCCCGCTGATTTTTAAGGAATTTTTAAAGATTTCTACGGATTTCGAAGCTTTTTGGTATTTTAAGTGTTTCAAAGGATCTCATGCGATTTTCTGGGAGATTTATATTAAATACCAGATTTCAACAATATTTAACCGAATGAACAACAATAAGAACAACAATATGAACCGAATATTTAAAAAATTGCATGACTCTAATTTGCTAGCATTTTTCCAAATTTATATGCTATTGATATTGCTTCGAATTTTTTAAATGAGTCCGAGGACGGAAATATGAACTAATTTCGTAGTTTTTTTCTTAAAAAACCGACTGTCGATTTCTAGGATCCTGAAGTTTAGCTCGTACATTTTTTTTTATTCTCAAAATGAAAAAGAATGGAACATTCTTTTTTATGAAAATCGATCCCGTTTAGCGAGATTACTTAAGGAAAGAATGCCTCGCAGCATTTTTCTCCTTCACGCGTTACGCAAAAATTAAAGAACGTTTAAAGTGCGAATTTGCGATTATGCGATTATTATTATATTATTACGATATCGAATGTAAAGCCTCAATTGTTAAGAAATTCCAAGTTAAAATTATTCTAAATGAATATTCCTAAGATTCCAAATGTATGTTAATTATAAACTTTTCTGATTTGAACATAATCCAAGCTGATAAGTTTAACAGTTCAAAAAGAAATATTTTAAACCCAGATTGAGAATACCTCAAGATAAATGACTATGGGTAGAAAATTTTGTAACTTTAAATTTGATTTTTATTGTCCAAAGAATATTTGAGAATCAATGAGAATTATGTACTCTATATTGGATCTATATTGGATCATCTTGATATTAAATGGAAGATTGAAGTGAGCTACAGCACTTTTGATACCTCAGGATTTACTGGGTACAACTTATTTTTCGGTTTCCATGGTTTTATCACTCTAATTTCAGAATGGAACATTCTATTTTATGAAAATCGATCTTGTCTAACGAGATTACTTAAGGAAAGAATGCCTCGCAGCATCTTTCTCCTTCACGCGTTACGTTTAAAGTGCGATTATGCAATTATTATTATATTATTACAATATCAAATGTTGAGCCTCAATTGTTAAGAAATTTCAAGTTGAAATTATTCTAAATGAATGTTCCTGAGATTCCAAATGTATGTTAATTATCAACTTTTCTCATTTGAACATAATCCAAGCTGATAAGTTTAACAGTTCAAAAAGAAATATTTTAAACCCAGATTGATAATACCTCAAGATAAATGACTATTGGTAAACAAATTTTGTTCCTTTAAATTTTATTTTTAGTGTCCAAAGAATATTTGAAAATCAATGAGTATTATGTACTCTATATTGGATCTATATTGGATCATCTTGATATTAAATGGAAGATTGAAGTGAGCTACAGCACTTTTGATACCTCAGGATTTACTGGGTAGAACTCATTTTTCGGTTTCCATGGTTTTATCACTTTAATTTCAGAATGGAACATTCTTTTTAATGAAAATCGATCTTGTCTAGCGAGATTACTTAAGGAAAGAATGCCTCGCAGCATTTTTCTCCTTCACGCGTTACGCAAAGAATAAAGAACGTTTAAAGTGCGATTATGCAATTATTATTATATTATTACGATATCGAATGTAAAGCCTCAATTGTTAAAAAAATTTCAAGTTAAAATTATTCTAGATGAATGTTCCTGAGGTTCAAAATGTGTGTTAATTATAAACTTTTCTCATTTGAACACAATCCAAGCTGATAGGTTTAACAGTTCAAAAGAAATATTTTAAACCCAGATTGAGAATACCTCAAGATGACTATTAGTAAACAAATTTTTTAACTTTAAATTTTATTTTTATTGTCCAAAGAATATTTAAGAATCAATGATAATTATGTACTCAAATTGGATCTATATTGGATCATCTTGATATTAAATGGAAGATTGAAGTGAGCTACAGCACTTTTGATACCTCAGGATTTACTGTGTAGAATTTATTTTTCGGTCTCCATGGTTCTATCGCTTTAATTTCAGAATGGAACATTCTTTTTTATGAAAATCGATTCCGTCTAGCGAGATTACGTAAGGAAAGAATGCCTCGCGGCATTTTTCTCCTTCATGCGTTACGCAAAGATTAAAGAACGTTTAAAGTGCGATTATGCGATTATGCAATTATTATTATATTATTACAATATCGAATGTGGAGCCTCAATTGTTCAGAAATTTCAAGTTAAAATTATTCTAAATGAATTTTCCTGATTCTCAAAATGTGTGTTAATTATAAACTTTTCTAATTTAAACATAATCCAAGCTGATAGGTTTAACAGTTCAAAAAGAAATATTTTAAACCCAGATTGAGAATACCTCAAGATAAATGACTATTGGTAAACAAATTTTTTAAATTTAAATTTTGTTTTGATTGTCCAAAGAATATTTAAGAATCAATGATAATTATGTACTCAAATTGGATCTATATTGAATCATCTCCATATTAAATGGAAGATTGAAGTGAGCTACAGCACTTTTGATACCTCAGGATTTACTGGGTACAACTTATTTTTCGGTTTCCATGGTTTTATCACTTCAATTTCAGAATGGAACATTCTTTTTTATGAAAATCGATCCCGTCTAGCGAGATTACGTAAGGAAAGAATGCCTCGCATCATTTTTCTCCTTCATGCGTTACGCAAAGATTAAAGAACGTTTAAAGTGCGATTATAAGCTCCGCTCCGTGCTACGTGTATTTTGTACGTGATAAGAGAATGGGTAACTACCCAGGGATGAAGAGAATCCAGAAGCTTGTTTTAAAATACTTGCCAGTATTTTACAAACCTCTATTCGTCTGAGAAAACTAAAGTATTCTTTTGTGTTTTTTGACCTGACGGAAGGTTTTTGTTCTCAGATTTCAATGAAAAACTTCAATTATGAAAAATTGAACTGCAGGGCTCGGATTTTGCGACTTTTTACGACTATTTTTTTAAATGGGGACAAATCGACTTTTTTTAATTTTTCGCAGATTTTTGCTATACTTAGTTCCAATTTTAATTACAATGAAACTTCTAATTTCGGGATTCCGTATGCAGAGTTTTAATTTTTTCAAATTACAAGCCTTAAGAGTAGGACATTTTTAAGTTGAAAAGGTTTAAAATCGATTAATGTCAAATTCAATTACAGTCTTTATACTCTTTTTTCTATTTCAGTTTTCCCCTTTTTTTAAAAGAATTCCTCTTTTTCTCACTGTTTTGAAGAAACGACCCCTTCTTCTCTTTTTTTCGCTTGAATACGAACTAAAATAATAGAACCCAATTAGAAAATGTTTGTTCAAAATTGAACTGTTTTCTAAAAAATTCGTATTTTTGGCATGAAGATTTACATTCATGAAGATACACGGTTAAAACTTCATCTACTTTGTTTTAAATTTGGTCTTTTTTGTTTAAAAGTCCAACTTTAAATTTCAAACTTTAAAAGACAATCTTTTTTGGTAAAAAATTCAACTGGTTTGTTTGAAATTCGTCTTTATGGAAATGAAATTTATCCTTGTGGATTAAGAATTTTGTTTAAAATTGAACTGTTTTCTAAATAAATCGTCTTTTCGCTTGAAAATTCAATAAGAAATTCACTATTTGGATTGAAAATTTCTCTTTTATGGTAGAAAAGTTATCTTTTTTGGTGAAAAACTCATCTTTCTTGGTTGAAAATTATATTATCTGTTCTTTTGGAATGAACATTCAAATATTTGGTTAAAAAAACATCTATTTTGTTAAAAATTCGTCTCTTGATTATAACTTCATCTATTTGGTTAAATATTTATTTTTACAAATTGAACTATTTAGTTGAAAATCCATCTTTCTTTGTTGAAAATAATCTTTTTGCTTGGAAATTCAACTTTCAGGATACAAATCCAACTATTTTGTTGAAAATTGAACTTTTTTATTGAAACGTCAACTATTTGGTTAAATATTTTTTTCAAATTCAACTATTTAGTTGAAAATCCATCATTCTTTGTTGAAAATGATCTTTTTTCTTGAAAATTCAACTTTTAAGGTTGATAATTCAAATGTCTTTTAGAAAATTTCTCTGTTAGGCTTGAAAATTTAACTATTTAGTTGAGGTTTAACCTTTTTGTTTGAAAATTCGACGATTTAGTTGACAATTCATCATTTATGGTGGAAAAATGATCATTTTTGGTTGAAAATTTACCTTTCTCGATTGAAAATTTACTTTTTTGTTTATACGTGAACTGTCTTTTGAAAAATTCGTATTTTTTCTCAAA
Source organism: Andricus curvator (assembly GCA_932195095.1). Taxonomy (NCBI): domain Eukaryota; kingdom Metazoa; phylum Arthropoda; class Insecta; order Hymenoptera; family Cynipidae; genus Andricus; species Andricus curvator. Next base: position 7,634 of record CAKNYM010044288.1, on the reverse strand, counting down.
AATTCAACTATTTGGATAGAAATTTAAATATTTTTTTGAAAATTCGTCTCTTGATTGAAACCTCAACTATTTGATTAAATATTTATTTTTTCAAATTCAACTATTTCGTTGAAAATCCATTTTTCTTTGTTGAAAATGATCTTTTTTCTTTAAAATTAAACTTTTAAAGTTGATAATTCAATTTTCTTTTAGAAAATTTCTCTGTTAGGCTTGAAAATGTAACTATTTGGTTGAAGTTTAACCTTTTTGTTTGAAAATTCGACGATTTAGTTGACAATTCATCTTTTATGGTGGAAAAATTATCATTTTTGGATGAAATTTGGATTTTTATATAAAAATATATATAAAAAGATTTATATGAAATTTAAAATAAAAAATTTGATAAAATTTTTGATAAAAAAGATAAAAATTTGGATTCTTTCTCGGTTGAAAATGAAGTTTTTTGTTTAAACGCCAACTGTCTTCTAAAAAATTAATTCGTATTTTTTCTTAAAAATTGAACTATTTGGATACGAATTTATATATTTTATTGAAAATTCGTCCCTTGATTTAAACTTCAACTATTTGGTTAAATATTTATTTTGTGAAATTTAACTAGTTAGTTGAAAATCCATCTTTCTTTGTTAAAAATAATCTTTTTTCTTGACAATTCAACTTTTCAAGCTGATAATTCAACTGTCTTTTTGAAAATTTCTCTGTTTGTCTTGAAAAATATCCTTTTCGGTAGAAGTTTAACCTTTTTTCTCTAAAAATGCGACAATTTTGTTGAAAATTTATCTTTCATGGTGAAACAGTTAACATTTTTGGTTGAAAATTTACTAATAAATTAAAATAAACTCTCTTTTAAAAAATTCGAATTTTTTCCTAAAAATTCAACTATTTGGATACAAATTTAAGTATTTTGTTGAAAATTCGTCTCTTGATTCAAACCTCAACTATTTTGTTAAATATTTGTTTTTTCTCATTCAACTATTTCGTTGAAAATCCATCTTTCTTTGTTGAAAATGATCTTTTTTCTTGAAAATTCAACTTTTAAGGTTGATAATTCAACTGTCTTTTAGAACATTTCTCTAATAGGCTTGAAAATTTAACTATTTGGTTGAAGTTTAACCTTTTTGTTTGAAAATTCTACGATTTAGTTGACAATTCATCTTTTATGGTGGAAAAATGATCATTTTTGGATGAAATTTGGATTTTTATATAAAGATAAATATATATAAAAATTTATATGAATTTTAAAATAAAAGATTTGATAAAATTTTTCATAAAAAAGATAAAAATTTGGATGAATTACAGTTTGGTTAAAAATTAAGTTTTTTGTTTAAACGTGAACTGTCTTTTAAAAAATTCGAATTTTTTCTCAAAAATTCAACTATTTGGATACAAATTTATGTATTTTGTTGAAAATTCGTCTCTTGATTGAAGCTTCATCTATTTGGTTAAATATTTATTTTTTTCAAATTCAACTATTTAGTTGAAAATCCATCTTTCTTTGATAACAATGAAATTTTTTCTTGAAAATTCAACTTTTCAAATTGATAATTCAACTGTCTTTTAGAAAATTTCTCTGTTTGTCTTGAAAAATAACCTGTTTGGTAGAAGTTTAACCTTTTTTGTTTAAAAATTCGACGATTTGGTTGTAAATTTATCTTTCATGGTGAAAAAGTTAACATTTTTGGTTGAAAATTCACCTTTCTTGGTTGAAAATTAACTTTTTTGTTTAAATTTGAACTGTCTTCTGAAAAATTTGTCTTTTTGCTTGGAAATTCAACTTTCAGGATACAAATCCAAATATTTTGTTAAAAATTGAACTTTTTTATTGAAACGTCAACTATTTGGTTAAACATTTTTTTTATATTCAACTATTTAGCTGAAAATCTATCTTTTTTTGGTGAACATAATTTTTTTTCTTGAAAATTCAACTTTTCAGATTGATAATTCAAATGTCTTTTAGATTAGCTTGCAAAGTCAACTATTTGGTTGAAGTTTAACTTTTTTTGTTTGTAAATTCGACGATTTGGTTGAAAATTTATCTTTCATGGTGAAAAAGTTTTTTTTTGTGTGGAAAATGCACCTTTCTTGGTTGAAAATTAACTTTTTGTTTAAATTTGAACTGTCCTGTAAAAAATTTGTTTTTTCTTGATAATTCAAGTATTTGGATACAAATTTAACTATTATGTTGAAAATTCGTCTCTTGATGGAAACGCAAACTATTTGGTTAAACATTATTTCTTTAAATTCAATTATTTAGTTGAAAATCTTTCTTCCTTTTTTGAAAATGATCTTTTTTATTAAAAATTCAACTTTTCGGGTTGATAATAATTCAACTGTATTTTACAAAATTCGTCTTTTGGTCTTGAAAATTAAAATATTTGTTTAAAACTGAAACTTTTTTTCTGAAAAGTAACTATTTGGCAGAACTGTAATTGCTTTGTTGAAAGTTCGTCGCTTTTGATTGACAATTTCTTTTTTCAGATTTAAAAGTTTTTTTTATAAATTATTCGACTTTTTAACTTGAAAACTCAACTTTTTTGTTGAAAATTCGTCTTTTTGTTGAAAATTCGACTCTTTTAGTTTAAAATTAAACTAATTTGTTAAAAATGCAATATATTTCTACTTGAAATCTTAGAAATTTAAGAATAGCTCTATTTTTTCTGCTGCCAGAGCACTGTGGGCTATGATGTCTAAATTATTAAATAATGAATAATTTCATATTCAAATTATACAGTATCAAATGTAAAGCCTTAATTGTTAGACAATTTTAAGTTTAAAATTTTAAAAATGAATGTTGCTATTGTTCAAAATTAATGTAAATTATAAACTTCTCTTATTTGGAAATAATCGAAGCTGGTAAGTTTAACAGTCCAGAAAGAAATATTTTTAACCCAGATTGAAAATCCCTCAAGCCCTTGAAGTTCTATAACCAGTTAATATTTAATTTATTAGATTTTTTTAAAGAATACTACATTGCTTGTTTCAAATTTAATAATAACTCATCTTGTTCTTTAAATAAATATTTTCCGATATCGCGAAGTTCTTTTTACTTTGCACGTCTAAAAATATGACCGATAAATGGAGAATTAGCAAGCCAATATATTCACATTAAATATTTGGTTAGGTCGAGGGCAAAACTGACCGAATTTTGCAGACAGCTCTCTAGCTTCTAATAAAGTCAACAATCAATGTTCAGACTAATTTATGAATAGAGCGGGGTTTACCATTTGCAATTTTGATGAAGGATGTAATTGTATTCAAGGAAATTTCAAACTAGTGCTTCTGAATTAAAGAATTATTATTATTTTTCTGATTATGTTTTGTGGATGCCTCTCAGGTACTTTAGCCTGAAATTAAAAAATTCGCTTTGGGGCCTTTTTTAAAAAGCTAAACTTTTAATTCATTTTTAATTTTCGAGGAATTTTTAAAAATTTCAAGAGTGTTTAAAGATTTCGACTGTTTACAAGGGGCTTTACATTATTTCAAGGGTGATTAAGAGAATTAAAGAAGCTTCATCTGATTTAAGGGGATTTTACCAGACCTACGGTATTTTATAGGATCTCCGGAGACTTAAAAGATTTTAAGAATTGCAATGAATTGCTATGGATTTGAAAGATTTCAGGGGATTTTAGGGAATTTCAAAGGGTCTAAGAGTATTTCAACAATTTAAAAATTTGTAAATTATATTTAATAGATATTAAAGATTTTCAGATGTACAGGATTTCAGAATATTTCTAGGGATTTAACAAGATTAAAGGGATTTTAAACATTTCAAGGATTTTAAAGAATATATTGCATTTTAAAAGATTCGAAGATTTCCAGAATTTTTTTACGGAATTTAAACATTTTGAAGGGATAATAAGGAATTTCACAAAATTTAAGGGATTCAGGGGACTTTAAAAGAAATTAAAAGATTTAAGAAGATAGATTTCGAGGAATTTAAGAAAATTGAAGAGGTTTCCAGGGATTTCGGAGAATTCCAAGAGAATTAAATCGATTTTAATGGATTTCTGTAGATTCCAACGGATTTTAAAGATTTCAATGGCTTTCAAAGCTTTTAGGGTATTTTAAAAAAAGTAAGGGAATTTCAGCAAATATCAAAGATTTCAAGGGATTTTAAGGGGTTTTGTTAGACTATATGGGGGCTTACGAGATTTAATATTGAAAAAATTGCATGGCACCATTTTGCTACTATTTTTCAAAATTCATGCTACTATTGACACTATTTTGAATTCCTCAAATGTGTCCGAGGCCTGTCATTAATTATTACTACAAATATAAGTAAAATAATTTGTTTTAATTTTAATTTATTAGCGCCTGTGCATGTACCTCCTAAGGGTAATTGCCAAAAAGTTGAAAACTTTAAGTCCCAGTCATTTCCCACTTTTCCTTTAAATAATATATATTTTTTTTAATTATCTCAATGAAGTACTTATATTGAAGCACTATTAGGCAGATTTTTAAAATTTTGGACGACTTTGTTTAGAAATTATAAATAAAAAGGTTCGCTGAAGTCGAAAGAAAATAAATCGTGCAAATAGTAATTTTTCTTATATTTTAAAATATTTTTATCTGTTTTGCATATATTCTGAAAATATTGTTGATATTGTTTTGTTTTATGATAGTCACACGTCCTGTCATGCGACCTTTAGCAACGTGTAAAATTAATATTCGTCCCAAATAAATTCTTTGATCTCTTACAAGGAAAGGTCGTGACATGTGCGTCGCCGATTCGATTGGGCCTTACAGGGTGAAAGTATATCAAAATCCATCAGGTGCTTATTTTTTCTTTTGATCCAATGGGCTTCAGTTTCCAAGATATGCATTCAATCGAAAGAAAAAATACTCACCTAATGGATTTTTATGTGATTTTACCCTGTAAAGCCCCAGTCGAATCAGCGACGCACATCTTGTGAGCTCTCGTTGTTAGTGTCATATTTGCATACTCTTTCGGGTTACCTTTAACCCTCTGTTTGGCACATGGGTCCAGCCAGATCTTTCGCGATTTAAAATATTTTTTAGTATACTTCTGATTGAGCTTCCCTTACTTTTCCCTCATCTACTTTATCTCTGCTCAACTCCCCTTCATTTATTCTCCACACATCCGACCCACGCACTTTCTCACCCCCTGCAGTTCTCTTACTTTCTACATCCTCACTTTCCTTACTTCTCCTTTCTCTACTTCCTCCCTCCCATATTCCAGACTTACACTCGCTTCTCCAACTTCCCAACCCACCACAGCCCACACTTCCAATCCCATCATTTCCCTCACTTCTCCATCTTCTACTTCCCCTAATTCCACTCCCATACTTCTCCTCCCTTTCTTTACTTCTCCCTCATCTACTTTCCCTCTCCTCTATTGCTCTACTTTCATTCACTTCTCCTACTTCTCTCTCCTCTACATCCCAACCCCTCACAATGTTCACATCCCTCACTTCACCTATTTTCTACTCCCTCACATTCCGTACTTCTTCTTTCTCTACTTCCCCTCCCCTCACATCCCTCACTTACACTTACTTCTTCTACTTCCCAACCCCTCACATCCCACACTTCCAATCACATTACTTCCCTTATTTCTCCATCCTCTACTTCCCCTAATTCCACTCACATACTTCTCCTACTTCTCCTCCCTTCCCTTACTTCTCTCTCAATCATATAAATTCCATTTATAAGAAGAACCCTTCAGTGGCCCACTTCCCGATGCGTAACATAGCTGGCATACTGGGGGCTTTTTGACCCCCAAGCGAAAAAGTCTTCCCGCAAAGAGCCAATTCATTATTTTGAATAGCTTAATTTTTTATACAATCTTGAATAGTTACTTCAAAGAATGCTGTGGGTTATTTAGTTCAAAATTTCTTTCAAATATGAAAAGAAAATTGTAGAAGTTAAAAAATAGCGAAAAATGACATTTTTTACCAGTTAAAGGGGGTCAGTGCTCCCAATTTGGCTTCGCAACCGCACTGCGCATGCGTCGCACCAGTAGACACATTGGATGTTGTCCGCGCGCTTATTTGAAATGATTAAATATGCAAATCAGTTTTTCACAATATATAATAATCATAAAGTACAAAAAAATATTATGAATGATTTGAAATTCACATTGGTAAAAAAAGACATACCTTCATTTGAATTTAAAATCAATCATTTATTTTCAAAGAGTACAACAACAAAATTATTGCACATTGCACTCTAAAAGACTATTTTGTCATCTGAAAATTGTTATTATTTCCACAATGATGATTTATTATAAAAATTGCTTTACGCATGGGATAGTTTTAAAAAAGCGTGCCATTTACAGCCAATGAGACTGCCGATGCAACGCTTGCGCAGTGCAGTTGAAGAACCGAATTGGGAGCACTGGAGGGGGTATCTGGCTAAGGTGACAGGGCCCTATATCCCTTTGCGGCGCAGTGGTAACCCAGATTACCACCTTTTTTATTCACAACTTTTTTCTCTAGATTCAATGTTTTTGAAGTAATAACAACAATTTCCTTTTGTTATCGTATTTGAAGCATTGTAGAATTAAAAAAAAGTAATGATGAACGTATTGCATAAAATTATAAATAGTTATAAATAAACAAATGTTGAAAATCGCTCTTTTTTACGAAAGAATTCGGTTTTGAACGACGTATTGAATAAATTGGAATGAAACTTGGTACTCCAGGGTTTTTGGGGTCGCTGATTACGAATCCGGAGCCAGATTTGCAAAATTCAAAATTAAGGATCCAATATGGCGGACGAGTTTTCAAAAAATTGCAAACTTTTCATAAAACTTGATATCTGGGGGTTTTTGGGGCCGCTGATTACGAATCCGGAGCCAGATTTGAAACATTCAAAATTGCGGATCCAATATGGCGCACGATTTTTTAAAAAATTTGTTGGATCTTCATAAAATGTGTTATTCGGGGGTTTTTGAGGTCGCTGATTATGAAATGGAAGCCCAATTTTCAAAATTAAAAATCGCAGATCCAATATGAAAACCCAACGACTTTTACAAAAAATCGTCCGCCATATTGAATCCGCCATTTAGAATTTTGGAAATCTGACTTCAGATTCGTGATCACCGACCCTAAAAACCCCCAGATGCCAAGTTTCATGAAAAATCCTTCAATTTTTTGAAAACTCGTCCACCATATTGGAACCGCCATTTTGAATTTTGAAAATCGGGCTTCAGATTCGTAATCAGCGACCTCGAAACCCCCCGAGTGAAAAGTCTTATAAAAATCTAACAACTTTTAAAAAAACTTGTCCGCCATATTGGATCCGCCATTTTGAATTTTGGAAATCTAGCTTTAGATTCGTGATCAGCGACCCCAAAAACCTACTAAGGTGAATATAACAGTAAAATTTGTTTGATAGAAAAATGTGCGCCGCAATGGGATAAGTACCATTTTCAAATGTTGAAGGAACTTAAATTGAGGTTGAACATGCCTGGGGTCTTTTTGACCCCAGTCTGCCATCGAAGGGATAATATAGATCATAATAAAGCGTAAAAATGAATTTAAAAAAAAAAAAAATTTTCTTCACCTGTGAAAGTTCTTTTTCTACCTTAAATTTTTTTAGTTTCACCTCAGTAGGTAATTAAACATATACGAAAGCTTCTAGGAATAAGAAAAAACCAAAAATATATACCTGCATGC